>KK100010.1:333595-354492 GCA_000611695.1 Rhizomucor miehei CAU432
AAGCAAAAACGTACTGCATGCATATATCTGTGGCAGTTACCTCGGCGTTTCGCTCGTCCGGTCAAGTTGGCTTGCTCTTGAGCAGGTCGCTTGCCGTTCCTTTACTGGACATTTGGGGAACACGAGAAAAGAGACCACCCAAAATTTCGAAAGCGGGCCCGCCTGCAGCTGACCCTGAGCAAAAAAAAGGCCGACGCAACCGATCAAAGTTTATGTATAAGGAAGCCAAGGAAGTAGGGCAACTATACAGCAAAATGCCCTGTGCATTTGTTCATTTCTCTATAAGTCTTGGCTTTTTTCCTGCTCTGTTACTTTGCATCATTTCTATCCATACCCCCGTGATCTCGTACTTTGCAGTTCAGTTATTGTTACTCCTCTCCCCTATAATTGTTTAATTGGGTCTGCTTACTCGTATTTTGCAAGGAGAAAGAAAGAAGTTACTTATTCGAGTGTGTGAATCTTCCTCCCTTTTGTGTAAGAGAAAGCCCGAAAGTATTTATATAAAGAAAGAAAGACCGTTTCGTCCTTTCCTTTTTTTCTTTCTGCAAAATAAGTGAACTTTAGTTGACAGATATTTCCATGTTTGAAGGCATCGTCCGGTGACGTAAAATCTAGACCAATGTACTTTGGCATACAAGTCATTGAATAGCTGCAGCGCACCAGCCATCGTCACTCCCTGTTGGAATCTTCCAAAAGAAAGGAGCTAAATGTCCTGCTACATGTCAACCGTGCAGCGGCAGATGGAAGAACCTGCACGTATTTTGCACGAAAAGTCATGATGATAAAGTGGTTCCGAGTGACGAAAGTTGCTTTTTCATCTTGGCAAAAGCTAATGCTTCGAAGCATTCCTCAGGGGACCCGCTCGAGAAAAATTAGTCAAAGTTCTTTTATGACCTAATGGAGAAACGATTGCAGAAGAAAAAAGTTGGGTTGAAAGGGGCACGATTGTGCTGTTTTAGTGCTAGTTGGGTATGCAAAATGAGGGGAGACGGAACGGACAGACGGACGGGTTTGTACCTAGTATAAAAGAGCTACAACTCGATCGCAACTCTTGACGGCAACATAACTCTTCTTTTTTCTTTTATTTTTCGAATCAAATCAAATCCATCATGCAATCACAAGCAGTAGCTCAAATCTTTTTTCTAGCAAGTCTTGTTTTACTCGTCTTGGGACCGATGCAAGCAAGTGCAGACGACCAATGGCACTGTCAATGTCAGAACGAGTCCCCAAAGCCTACAACTCAATGCTGTTTGGAATTTGGCTTCCCTTCCTTCATGATGACAGAAGAGTGCTATTTTGCCAAGTACGATGGAAGTCGAGAAGCATTTATTAGCTGCTGTGGAGGAGCCGAGCTTGGCGGTTGTAGCGATTAGAAAAAAACCTTAAATCCCTTTATAACTCTTGTATGGATCACTGGCATCCCATCATCATGTCATCCAGCATTATCATTTAGCGTACAACATTTTCAATAAAGACAAAGTATACATGTTTTAAGGCATTATCATACATCGGATATAGAGCTATTATTAGGTTAAAATAAATCGTAAGTAGATGTAAGTGACGATAAACAATAAGGGGAGTAAAACACGGAGAGCGCTGCAACAGAATGCATCGTAAATGCCTGGGTTCATCCAAATGACAGCTTGCTGTAAAATACTTACTTGCCCCTTGGTGCAGACGACGATTGAGTAGAGCTTGGGACAGTTGCCTTTACTGGTTCCTTCTGGACAGGTTTGGCAGGCACAGACTGCAACCAAGAAAAGAGAGAGAGTTAATGAAAATCAACGATGAGCGTATTCATCACTCAGTGGCATCGCTTACCGTCAAATCAAGATCGCCAATACAGTATTTCTTCAAGAGCTCCCGGGCATCTTCAGAGTGACCCACATTTTCAAAGGACTCCGTAGCGTCACCGCCAGCTTCGTCTAATAAGACTTCTTCACCGCCAGGATGCTGCCAGATTTGAGTAACGAGATTAACAGCATTTAGAAATAACGTACTTCGGCGAGAAAAGCGGTAATATTGTACACCTTGTTGTGAATGATAACATGCAAATCTTGACGCTTGTTATGCTTAGCAACCTCGTCGTATGTAATCTGCATGTCGCTGATGTTCCAAGACAAAAGGATAAAGCGAGCAACCACCACTTTTGTGTCACAGCATGTGTGTCATTGACAGACTGTGTGCTTGCAGATCTTTTGAAGGGTCTACATGATATCATTTGACGCGTATCGCACATTTTAGATGCCAATTATATCTCTCGCAAGTTTATTCAGCATTCTCTGGATCTGCAGGAGGGTTTCCTGAATCTGATGCTTCTGGAGCTAACGATGTCTGTGCATGATTCAGTCGCTCCCGTTCCGCTTCCCACTCAAACTTTTCAATCTCCAAGATTTCTAGCCGGTTTTTCAGCTCTTGCACGGTACTTTTGAGCTGCTCTAACTGTTTGGATTGAGACTTTCCAACATCCAGCTACGTATTTCGATGAGTTTGAGAAAAAGTGTCCATTCTGAACTCCAATACAGTCCCCCTTTTACCTTTGCCTCAAACTTGTCGTGAACCATTTGTTTCGCCTGTTCCTGATATTCTGTAAGCAGACGTTCCATTTCCTTGTTATCACTGCGAAGTTTACTTCATCGAATCATGTTAATTATTTTGTTCTCAGTAAAACGCGCTAAAGCCAGGTCCTTACCTCAATTCTTGCTCGAGCCGGGAGTTCTCAGATTGCAAACTGCTCACTAACTCCTCTCTGCTGAACCATTCAGATAATAGACCTTTGATGTATCGCTTTTGTTCCTCCAGTTGAGCAGTGTCCTCCTCCCTAAAATAACGAATACACAGAAATCAGAATATATAGAAACCTACCAGTCATGTGTAAAATACATACCATAGCAGCATTTGCCGAGTGAGTTGGGTGACACGTATCTCGTATTCGGCAGCCTTTTGCACTAGAGGCTGGCAAGTCTTGAGTTCGTTTTCCAGATCAAAAACGCTAGATATATATCCGTCAGAATATTACCATCACAAATACCACACATCCAAAATGCCCTACCGTTTTTGTGCCTCTAACAGCTCCTTGCTTTGATCGCTTAGTTGTTGCTCATACTCTGCCAGTTTTTGCTTCAACTCTTCCAACTCTACACGCCATTTCTTTTTCTCGTCGCGGAAACTTTGTACTTTGCCAGACTGGGCATCCTCCCAACGGATTCGTCGTTGCTTTGTCATGGCCGACTCTGTCTTGAGCTTATCCAAAGCAGTAGTAGCTTGCTCCAATTGTGCTCGCAATATCCGTGTAGTATTGTACTAGCAGAATAAATTAGCTAGGCAGCTCAGTATGTCTGTTACTTTTTACCAGCTACTTACCATTCTCTGACGCTCAGCTTCAACGGAGCTATCGAAAACATGGTCTCGATGTAAGCGTGCCATGTGCTGTAGATATTGCTGTTTGACAAATAATTCGAAATTAAGCTCGTTGCGTAGCAAAAGTACTTCACGTTTCAGGGCTGCTATCAATAGTTTGGTCTCGGGAGATACAGAGGTTGCGCTCAAGCCGTCAACATCTGGTACATTGGTTTCTGGTACAGATGGTAAAGGACTGCCTACATTAGAAGCAGCGGCGGCTGCGGCGGCAGTCAACGAAACGGAATCGAGCACTGGTGGAGGTGAAGCTGTAGGTGACGGTGATGAAAATTGCTGTAGCTCTGCTTCCTGCGTTTAAAGCGTAAATAATAAGCGCAAAAATCCACAACTAAAACGTTGGATACTTACCCAGACGTCGTCGCCAACGAGCACTTCAGCACCGCTTTTGAGTGCTCTGTGCATTTTTAGAATATTGCCGATAACGACGGGATCATTTTGTTTATCTTGCTTGGGAGTAGAAGGTGCGTCCTCTTCCTTTTCGTCCTCCTCTTCTTCCTCCTTATTTTCATCTTGTTGTTCTAGTTTTTCGCGTTTCGACCCGTTCTTTCACATCTTGCTCTTCTTCCTTTGCATATCCTTCGGTCTTTATAAAAGGTTGCGTATACACTGTTTCATCAAGCAAATCCTGCGGTTGGTCTTGTTCGGTTTTTGAGCTGAAGCCAACTCGAGACGCTGCATTGGTCAAATCTAGACTCATGATTTGCGTAATAACGCCTTCGGCTTCTGTTGTCATCCACCGCGATCGATCCGATAGCTCTGTTTCGGGATCCATTGTCAAAAGGTTAGGATGCAGCATATGTCGTTTGACAAGGTTCTATAACACAGGTTAGCTTGCTAATATTTAGCTAGATGTCCAAATTTTAGCTTACCAAAGTTCTATTTCTGAAGGTTTCCTCGTCGAATTCTTCGGGTATGGTAAAGTTGTTTTCTTGGAAGTATGCATATGGATTGTGGAGGAATTTAAGAAAATTACATGGGTATAATCCATACAGCGAAGTGAAAAGTGGGCCAGTTTGAGGGTTGGATGGAGGTGCCGATAGTTTGGAAAAGGTATAGTCTAAAAATATATATCGTTAGCTTTTTGTTGATCCCCACACTTGGTGTAATTGATTACTTACCGACATAGTCCCATCCGTCTACAGATGTTCGAGTAGCCTGTGCTGGCGTATTTTTGTTGGGTGACTGAATACCGTGCTTTTGCCGCATGTCTCGCAATTGCTCCCAGCATAGCGCTCTCGCAAAGATGTAAAAAAGCTGCGGGAGGTACGGTGGTAAGGATGTGCAGATCCGCGGCAAAAGCATAATCAGATTGGTGACGGACATGGCGATAAGTGTTGTGGAGTTATCATACTATTATACCATTGGCCGTCAGTTCTTCATCCACTCCCTTCACTCCATTTTTTAATTGAATTACCATTAATGATTTGAGCATGGATGAGAATAGATCCGTTTCCAGAATTTCATGCAAGTGTGTTCCTTCCTAACAGCACATGATGTTATGAGTCAATTGCAGCAGATAGTAGATTTCATTCCACTAACCTTCTTAAGCAAAAACTCGCTTAGTAGATATACAATTTGCAGTCGATGTTTGCTCAGCAAAAAGTAATGGTTCATGAGCATGAAAAATTTCTATCAAATAAAAGCATGCATAAGTTTTTCTGCACGTGCATGAAGAAGAGTATTCGAATGTTCATACTTTAGTTTCTGCTGCTCCAAAGCTCAGCAATATTGCTATAAGGTTTCTCGACCATTCGTCCTGCTCCAAGTCGAGTAATACTTGATGCTGAAGACGTAACTGGGCCGTGTCATCTAGTTCCTGCGGCTTCTCAGACCATGCTAGATACTCTTCTATAATCATTTTGGCGTATTTATCGTCGTCTTTCTCGAGTATAAGGCAATCTGAAATGATAGTGCATGCTTCTTGCTTGACCTGATCCACGTACGAAGCTGTTGTCAGGATCGGTCTTAGTACGGGTTGCCACCAGTCATCGAATATGCGGCGCGGGCAAAGTACTGGCAACAACTGACGAACGAAACGTAGAATCAAGTAGTGTTGCGAATGAACTTTGACGGCTTCTGGTCGACTCGATACTAGCGCCACTGTGTCGTTAGACAGGACGAGTGAGTTGCATAGTTGCAGAATTTCAGACGACAGTCGATCTACAGCCGCATCGCTTGCACCTGCTGGACTTTGTGCAATTGCTGGTGAACCTGTACTAGTTTCTTCTGCTGCCTGTTCTCCGAGGAAAGTGTCAATAAGGTCCAAGGTCGCTTGGCCGTCCGTCGTTTGTTTCACTGATTGGCTCACGGAGCGCTGAATGTCGCGGAGCGTTACCATACGCTTGGAGGAGGTGAATGGAAAAGGGAACCCAGAAAGAGGACAAAATTCAAAGGTTTTATTAACACATTTATATATACAAGAACAGCTTTCTGTTATATAAAGCTAGTTGTTGATACGCGCAAAACTAGGACGCTGGATCCTTACTACAGGCATAGGGTTCTTCACCATCATTGGGAACCACCATTGTTTTCAAAGTCGACTTGATCTCTTTCACCTTGATTCCGCGATATACCAGTTCATCAAGACCGTCGTCGAACTCGCTGTTAGATCTGGAAGCAATGTGCTCCGAGATTCCACTTTCACCTGCCAACCATGTCAGTCTGGCAGGCAGATTTCTGGAAGAGGTAGATGATGATCGGCTCGCACGAGGAGAGGACGTGATAGGGCTTGTGCCCCCGTTGTTGTTTGCTACGCTGTTACTCCTTGAGCGAACGTCTACATTTGATTTTCTGGTGCCACTAACACCACCAAACAACGATAGCACAGAACTTGACCGTCGCTTCTGTTCCTTCTTTGTGCGTTCTGTTGGGATGATGGATGCGTTGCCTAGTGACAGTGACGAGGCACGTTTACCGCTGGAGATCTGGACTGCAGCTGCGATTGCTGAAGACATAGATTCAATTGTCAGATCATCCAGTCGTTGCTGCTCTCTAGCTGCTGCTGCAAAGTATTCCTTGTCTGCCATGGCATTTCTGGGTGTTGCTGGTGGAGATGGAGTGTGCTCGCTGATTGTAGAAGCTGTTCCTGAGGTATATGAGAAGGTATCTGAAACTTCTGGTTGTTGCATTGTTTAAAAAAATACACAAGAGAAAAAAGTCTAAAGAAAGGTGTTGTTGCAGCTTTAAAAATGATGTGTAACATCGCAGCAGGCCTGTGTCGTACACGATGAAGCATTGCGGACCCGCATTTTCAAGGAGTGAATGGGCGGGAGATCGATGGGAGCGGTGTCTGACAATTTGCATGCATCTTTCTCCTATCATGCACTACCACAAGTCGTAGTAGTAGCGTCTCAGTCTGTCTGGCTTAAAGGACCATTTCATTCAATTCGATCATCAAGAGCAGCTTGCCGCATTGATGCTATTTGATGATAGATATGTGAATTAACGTCAAATGTATAATGTATATGAGTTTTTCCTCAATGGATATATCAGGGCGAACCTTCAAATGGAGCATGTCGACCATTTCATAGTATATCCACAAGTGCTGCTGCAAAAGAACATTGAATGATTTTTTGCCCCACATGCTTCAGTGCTCTGGATAGTTTGGTGATGCAAAAAATAAAACATCGCACGTGAACGTGACCTTCAAGACATGCCGTATTCAATCCTTTAGGCAGATCAATGATTGAATAGATAGAACCATTCTTATCCGTGGGTGAGAACAGTGACTTACAGAAAATGGAAAAGCAGAAAAAGGGTCATTTTCAATCACCAAAAGTGCAGAAATAAATATGATTGCGGGTTAAGGGGATTTAGGAAAAGATCGGCAAAAGTGATTGGAATAGCTGAACTGATCAGCATTATTGTGATTGTGTGTGTGATCGCTAAGAATGATTTCCATTTTTTTTCTTCTTCTTGTCCCCCTTTCATCTTTGCTATTTGTACGTATACCATTTCCTGCATTGATACGGAATGATGAACGGTCCATATTACAAGGACTTCCAACACTATGAAAATGCTGAAAGAAGATCAGAAACAAACTATCTTGAGCTAGGTACAACGTCTTTGACCGACTCCCCCTACCACGACGACTTTGCAACTGATTGACCGACTCGCAATCGAATTAAGAGAAAGAGAAATCATGCTGTCACTACGTTTGCTGCATTTGCTGTCCATGTCTGCCAATGTGGATGCGATGTTTGTGCTGTCTTGGTATCATCGTCATTATTGCACTTGTGCTGGCTGCTATAGCGTTAGCTACAACATTCAAGTTGCCTCAAGTGGAGTTTAATGGTGTGACCGACGATCCTAACGGATCACCACGCTTCCAGAAAATGAACGACTCGCCTACATCCTTCCAAATCAATGTTGGTCTCAAGTTTGGTGTAGTAAATCCTAATGTCGAGAGTATTACGTTTGAGAATATCAAAGCTACGGCAAGTAAAGGCTATAGAAAAAAAGGGATGCTTAAATTGATTTCTTTTTTTCTCACAAATCTGAAATTGATATAGGCATTCTATCCTACAAACCCTACAGTACCTGTGGGAGGTGGAAATCTTTCGGGACTGCATATTGGCTCTTACACAACAACAAACTTTACATTCCCGTTCCACCTAGACTACGATCCTTCTCAGGATAATGGGCAGAGCATGCTGTTGGATATTAGCAAGAAATGTGGACTGACAGGTGGACCAAGGCAAGATCTTACAGTCAATTACATCCTCACGCCGACGATCCGTATCGTCGGATTTCCCATGTCGATTGATCTGAAGAATTCGGCAACCTTCCCGTGTCCGATTGAAGTGAGTTGTGTTTCATCAAATACAAAAGTTCATATACTAAACGAAGGCTCTTTTTGCGTATAGAATGGCCAATTGACAGTTCCTGTCTAGTAAAAGTGCATGTAGTATTATGAAGATAAAGTTTTTCTTTCTTGTCTTGAATTGCTCACTTCAACTGCCACTGCTGTTATGCCTTCTTTGGTTGCACAAGATGCGTGTAAAATTTTAGGCCGCGTTTATCCACTCACTCTTCACACGCGCTTACAGAGCTGTTCTCCTTTTGTCCTCCTGAGAATACCGACATGACCACCGAACATTTGACTGAAAGCTGCATTTTCTGCAAAATCATTAGGTAAGTCAAAGTACTACTCTCACTTCAAGCAAAGCGAGCTTTGTATGATTCACTGTAGCAACGCGAATCTCCAGGGGCGAGATTCCTTCTCACAAGGTCGCCGAAACTGACAAGAGGTGAGGGCAGAGAACAACGTTGTATACAGGGTCAAGGACTTGTCTTGTATAACAATGTAACGGATAATCATAGCTATGCATTCTTGGATATCAATCCCTTGAGCGAGGGCCACATGGTAAGCAACCATTAACTTTCGATTGTTGACTTATACTTGCTGACTCATTCTTCTCAACAGCTCGTTATTCCTAAATGTAAGATCCAAACAACCGGTTTCATTTCATTTCCTGCGCCATTGGAAACTAAATGGTAGCAAATGTTGTTTAGACCACGGCGAGTTCTTCCACCAGATTCCTGACGAGTATCTGGCAGACATTTTGCCTCTTGCACGCAAGTGCGCTATTGCAAGCGGTCTCGACGAAGGCCAATACAACTTGCTTCAGGTGAGAGAGGATGACAACATGACTGGAATCTATATATCAGTTGCTAAATTGTTTTTATTAGAACAACGGACCCATGGCTCACCAGGTAACGAACTCGGAGCTGCAACGCATTCTGGGTTGGATCTAAAACTCGTTCTTTTCAACAGGTCGTTCCTCACGTCCACTTTCACATCATTCCTAAGCCCGACCCCGAGCAGGGTCTCAAGGTTGGATGGCCCCAACAGCAGGTTTCACAAGAGCAACTGAAGGCCACCTTGCAACGCATCAAGGAGAAACTTTAAACTCCAATATATCCATTGTGCGTTTTCGTGTTTTCAAGATTTTTTCAGAAAATAAATGGACCTTTCTTGGCACTATGACGCATGTACTTTAGGAGGTGTTAAGTAAATAACGCGTTAAAAACGTGCGCATTCTGGAAAGATCTATTATGCTAATGAAGTATAGCCCTGTCTCAGCGAATCCGTCATATAAGTAAGCCGATGCATCCGGCAACGCACGCACACTGTATACCGGTGTTGTTAAATATCAAAAGTGCTCAAAAGATCAAAGGACGCAAAAGGCAGGCAGATAGCAAAATCAAATTAAATCCGTATCATCGAGAAATCTTGTATCAGCCCACAAAAAGTTGTATTCTTGCACTTATCGTCGGGCTATGCAATAAGCTTTTTGAGTCAAAAAATAGGACCTCGGAGAAAATTCGGCCCTTGCCGAAAATCAGCATAAAAGTACCGGTGTGCGCGTTTCTCGTCTCTCTTTACTTCATCATCTAGTTTTTCGCCAATATGTCCACCATTTACACAAATCCTTCTCTATCGAACGTGCGCTCCATCGCCATTGCCGCACACGGCATATTTGCTGGTCTCGGTCTCACCGTCAACTTTGTGGTGGTTCCCGTTCTTCGTGCACTCGGGTACCCAACGAGCGGTTGGGTTGTCACATACAACAAGGGCGCAAAGATTGGTGTCAGCACCATTCTCATTTCTTCAATATCACAATTCTACCTCTATCACAAGACTGGCAGCTCTAGAGCACTTTACTGCGGATTGCTGTCACTGATCAGCTTCCCTTATACACTACTTGTCATGAAACCAACGAACGACCGTTTGCATGAGATCGAAAAGTCCAAGGTCACCGTCAACGTGCAAGAATCCCAATTGCTGATTGAAAAATGGAATTTGTTGCAATGGTTCAGAACCGTTGCTGGATCTGCCGCATTTGCTTTAGCCATCCTTGATTAAATCTTTTACGAGAAGTTGTAAATATAAAAAAAACTAAGCGATCATTGTTGCCATTTATTACTGATTTGGTACATTGTATCACTATACTTTCGCTGGGATCAAAGCGTCATACCTCTTGTTCTTTTAGAGACGTTGGGACCTCCTTATTCAGTCTGTTACAAAGTGAAAACATATCATCACCATCTCGCTATGTAGCATAGAAGCGGTTCACTTTTCATTTTGATGGACGCATGCAAAGTTCCGTAATATGACGTTACACCATGCTCTGTGCGGCCATGATCCGTTAAAGAGATATGGAGCAGACAAAGAGAAAGCGAAGGAAGACTCGGATCAATCGGTACACAAGATGTCTTCCTTGTTGTACAATTTTTAGCTTCCATGTTTTTTTATCTCTTTTTCAACACTTTCCGTCTAGGGATTGCTATATAGATTTGAGCCAGTAATTTTCTGTCAAATCGATTGCGAGATTGTCATCTGCATGAGCCGAGGATGCCGCTGTCTTCTCGGAGTAAGGCACGATTACTTGCAGCTGATAAGCATTTTTCGTTTCTGCACATTGTAAGCATGGGAACTAGATGCTATATACTTTCTCGGTGTGGCGGTGAAGAGTCCTTGTCTTAATCGAACACTTGAATGATATTAGCAAAGAGAATCTGTATGTTTGATTTCTAAAGTGACGAAAGCGAGCAAGCATATGCCAAAAACGTCATTTGTAACGTGTACTTACTTAAATGTGTACATGTTTCTATAAAGAAAACTCTATACAAACCAGTGCTGTTATGCAATGCGACAGAACCTTTTTGCAAATCTGTCAATGGTCGATCGTTTGGATAGATAACTCAGTAACTCAATCACCCACCCACCTGCCTTTGCAAGAATATAGATAGCTTTCATCTACAGCTGTTCGCGCGCGTTAATGTGTTCAGATTTTCCCATTGCCGGTTTCTCGGTGTTGAGCTATACGCTGCATTTGCAAGCCGGCAGTGTTAGTCTTAGAAACTTGACGCTCTCCTGTCATTGTGTTATTTGTAATTATGCATGCAGGAATCTTTCAACTTATCGTCAATGCCGTTATGCGCCATCAATATCATCATCTCTTTATGCACCAGCACGGTTCGCCCGGATATTCAGAGACCATATAAAAGGACATGCTACAAACGATAAAAAAAATTTCAGCATCATTTAACCTATTATGAAGCTTGCCCCCATTGCTTTTGCTATTGTTGCCTTGACTACATCACTCAGCGAGGCAGCACCTGCTGTGCCTGCGGAGAAGCGAGGGTTCCTGAGACGCGACCTCCTTGGCATTGGCGAACTCGGTAATAAAATCGCTGAGAAGGCGCCATGTCCCCTCAACCTCGCAAAGTGCGTAACTGATGGTATAAACGAAATCCTTCCAGGCCAAAATGAAACTCCAGCTTTGAAAAAGCGCCAGGAAGTGCCACCAGTACCCGATCTGCCAGTTCCTGATCTGCCAGTACCTGATCTGCCAATACCTGACCTACCAACACCCGACTTGCCTACACCCGACTTACCAATACCGGACCTGCCAACACCCAACACTGGCTCTGGTGGTGGCGGTCTTCCTATTGTGGGTCCTCTTTTATGCAGTCTTGGTGTTTGCCCTGGCAATGCTAGTGGAAACACAGGCTTGTGGAAACGTGAGCTGCTGTGCAACGCGCCGTTGGTTGGCGGTATCATCTGCAAGGATAGCTCTGGCGAGGCCCAAGCTGTGGAGAAGCGTCAAGACTGGCCCGACGGAGACGACTGGATTGACTGCGAGCATGGTGAATACGAGGACTCTGACTACTGCGATAGAATCACTCTAGAAGAAGCGTCAAGACTGGCCCGACGGAGACGACTGGATTGACTGCGAGCATGGTGAATACGAGGACTCTGACTATTGCGACGAAATCACTCTGAAGAAGCGTCAAGACCGGCACGATGGCTGATGAATGGGACTGTGAACATGGTGAACACGAAGACTCTGACTACTGCGACGAAATCACTTTGAACAAGCGCGATGACGATGAGGGCGGTGATGCCGGTTACGACTGTGAAATCAACGATGAAGATGGTATAGACTGCGAATATAACTAGGATCAAGTACGCAATGTTGGCCAAGCATAACCAGCTTTGAAAGTACTATGTTTTGAGATATTATTACTTCTCCATAATTTCAGCAGTATCGTTTATTTGTTTTTCTTTCTATATTTGAGCAAATAAACCTCTAATTCTAAATTAAATATTTCATGTTAAGCTCGTCAAATTGCAGTGGTCATGGGCAGTTAAGTATCTGATGGGTTTGTCAAGAGTGTCAAGAATATGGAAATTTTTAGCATATTGTCCTGCACCCTTATGTCTATATACTGCTTCTTCTTCTTCTTGATATTTGAGCTGTTTGAATCTTATAACGAGATGTGCGAAGTACCTATGTAAGAATCGCGCAGGTCATCTTTGCAACCCGAGTAATTCCCAAGTACAAAAGCATGTATGCACTCTTGCTATATGAACTTCTCTGCGTGTCCAAAAGATGTTAACATTATCCGTTTTTTTTCCGTCTTATGTTGTAGCAAGTGCATGCTGACAACAGGGATGATGTAGCATGTAGTATCTGTTATGCACTTTCAGATAAACGTTTGAATGGCTTGATAATGCCTTCTTCATACAGACTTTTTGAGGCCATCGCAATCCTTGAGAAGTGTAGACTGAGCCAGCGTATGCCTTTGATCCATGATACGAGAAACCGTTTGGCTACATCTCTAGCTGAATAGTACAGTAGCCGTTTTGCGTATGGATGCAGCTATAAGAAACGTATTGGCGCAAACGTCATATACACGAGACCAGATGCGCTGCGGATGCAGTAGCCCGATTCTGTCGCTGGTCATATGCTATCATCCTAACAATATATCTAAATACGATATACATATGCTCTGTGGAAGATTTTTGCAACATCTCAAGACTACACGGTGTAAATATCCCTATTTGCCTACCTTCTCGCTGGCTTGACCTGTGCAACTACATTCATTAACGCCTCAACTAGGCAGTCGAGACGAGCAGTGACAAAACGCGAAGATGTACCTTTGCCCGACCTCAAACGCTGGTCGTTGCGATTCATTCGATGTCTCATGGTGTAACCTGTGAGGAGCTTGGTCTTAAAATGCAGCCTTAGGATAGCAAAAGTCGAATCGTTTGTTTCCTACTCCTATCAAACACGTAGCCTTTTGTTTTCTGACGTTTTCATTTTCCATAATAAAGAAACATTAAATCACATCGCTTTATTCAACGTGTAGCTACGCACACAAATATAATCCTCCACCTTCAATATATAAATTTGCCTTAACTATGACATTCCCATATGGATCTTGGTACCATCAATTGGATCTTTACAAAAGACACAAGCAAGTACGTAATTGTATGTAATACTTGGATAGAATAAGTAAAGATGACAGGAAACTGCAACAGCTAAATTTATTTTCGTTCCATGGACTATTTTTCACATGTATACAAGATACTGTAAGGATTTTCGTCTCGTCCTACAGCGTTTCGACTCTTCTCCTATGCAGCAATGTCGACATCCATTCCGAATACAAGAATATATGCTCCTTTATTCATGATACAGTTATTCGGGTTTTGACATGATGGCGCAATTTATGGAGACTTAATACGCAACGTCTGCAGGTCGCTGATCCTAGGATTTAGAGCTACAAGATAAACAAGATCCACCTGCCTCTGGTTCCTTCCAGAAGACTTGGCAACACCTCAGAGACAACATTATTCATCAACGCTGCCGCCGCTTCACAACAACGCATTCAATATGGAGCATTGAAGACATGTGGTACACGTATGCCCGAAACCGACGGAGCAGTTCTTTTCTAGGAAAACGCTACGCTAATTTGCGATCCTATTAGTGAGACTTGTTTCTAATACAGTGGTGCTCAACCTTGATTATAACCTTCTGATGACGGCAGAAAGGGTGAAGAATATCAAGGGTTGGAAGGAAACGAGGGTGTAGGGCATTTGGCAGTAAATTCGGCCTGCAGAGAAAGTGACAGGGATCGATGGCAAACGGGAGTAGATGTACTATAAGCGTGGTTTATATATCGCAGATATCTCCTTGTTGCCCCAATGTTCGTTTGCTCGTTTGCTTGTCATATACAAAAAATCAATATTATAATTTTCTCGAAGGCACAATTTCTAAAAATTCAATCCAAGTAAAAGCTAAAGGATTGAACTATATCGTCATGTCTACAATAAGGTAAATGCACCATCTATCGTTTTTGTCGCTGCATGGTCTCTGCAACCTTTTGGAACTCGTTCGGTTTTTTAAACTTGTCCATATTCTTCTTCTTGACTTTTTTGACTTTGCCTCGGTCGTACTCGAGATCATACGTATCCACCTTTTTCCGTTTGTTCTTCATCTTCTTAAGCAGTTTCTCTCGTTCTTGATCAACAACCGCATCACCGACATCCTCGTCGTCCCATCCTGCGACTTCTTCAGAAAACTGGCTATTTTGCGCCTTGCTCAGCAAGGCTTCTTTGGCTGCTGCGCTGGTACTGTATGCCATTTCGCGTCGCACGAGCTCGTCGAGTTTGCTTCGTTTGGATTCCATCGACTCGCTATGTGCAACAACAACGGCTTGGTTGCTGTTGGCAAGCGGGACTGATTTCGCTTTTGCTTGTGCCTGCCTTAACCGCTCCCGTTCTTCATCCTTCTCTGATACTTCTGCTGCGACCTCTTCTTCTTGATCACTATCTTCCCTCTCTTCTTCGTCATCTTTTGATGTATCCTCTGTACTGCTGGCTAATAATGGCTCGGGCTCTAATGCTTTCAGACCTTTCTTGACAGTAGGATTTTGAGCCGATGCTTTCTTTGAAGATTGAAGGGTATAAAGCAATATGTATGCTTGCTGTTCTAGTACACGTTTAGCACTCGATTGTTGGACCTAATTTCGTGCTATTGTCTCAGCTATGCATCGATTACAGCAAACGAGAATTTCTTCCTAAAGGACTCTTACCACATCATTGTTCATGCAATGCCAGATACCATTCGGGGCCTTTATATATGCTACATATTGACCACCGAGACTTGATGCTCCTTGGTGAACAATGACGCCATACAGGTGGTATATCGTTTCTGGATGTTCCTTGATTTCGCTCTCTGGGATCCATCGACGGATATCCAGGGTTTCTGTAAATTTAACCATCTTTCCATTCTTATCGCCTTTGTCGTTGAATCGACTAAGCTGCAACGTCAATGCCATTGGAGCGCGATACAGCGAATTTTTCTGATTTCCTCTAACTTGCTTTTCGCAACTATACGCGTATATTATTAAGTATAAAGTGCTTGAATAGACAGGGAGGCAGAGGGTATATGTCCACTAACCTTGGACATGTATACTTGTCTACTGTCTGTTCCCTTAATGCGCCCGTCAGGCACTTTTCAACCGTATTTCCCGCAGTGATATCGAGGGACAGTCTTAGGAATGAATTAAAGGAGTTGCTAGTCGTTTTGCAATCCGAGCATGTAAATACGTTTTGCAGGTAGCCGCCGAATATCTGATACAAAGCTGTCGTCTTTTGTACAGTCTTGTCCTCAACTCTAAAATGGATAATGTCAGCTTTCTATTTGCTAAACGAATCTTGGCCTTTTGACTAGCCTTTTTTCCAACAAAAGAGAACGTTGGATTTCCTCCATGAAGAAGTCGTAGATAGCAATGGGATCTCTTGCCTGTGCCTGGATCTCTATAAAGACGATATCTCCGTTTAACATCCCACCTCATATCTGTTTTGAAGAACGATTTTGAGCTATCCTTACTTTTGACTTTGCCGACAAAGAACCTTGGTGAAATGACATCCGATCCAGGTTTTAAGCATCGACATACATGGTCTTCCAAGGCGCATGCAAAGCAGAAATCTTCCACCAAACCTACAATGTATTATATAAATACAATTATCCAACGGGCAGTTCGACGCAAAAAAAGAAAAACTTTACATTTGTTGCCGTGATATCTTGCAAGAAAATAGTTGGCAAGTGCTGGTGTGTAACTGAGCACTTGTAACACTGCATTCAAACTAGACAAGTCGCTCGACAAACCAGTTCCTACTGGACGGATCGATGACCAGGCAGAATGAAGCTGATCACGGCTAAACAGTACTTTTGAAGGCTTCTCAAAACCATTCTCGTCAATGAGGTCGGTGGTGCTCTCGTTTGTAGCTGCCGAATGGGTGGGCTGGTTTTTACGATCGGTGAAATTGACAGGTGCAAACTTTCGTTTGAAGTTTTCGAGTTTCTCGTCAACGTATCGTGATTTTCGAAACTTGATTGCACGGTTGAGAAGTGAGTCTAACGTATTCTTGTTTGCATTGTTGCCACCGTGGAGTATCTGCGTCGGATCGCCACCCTTCATCGCGAGATCGAGGAAAACCGAAAGGAAGCGAAGCTGACTGAAATTTGGGTCCTTTATTGATTCAATACAAGAAGAGTGGAGAACAAATAGGAATCTAGAGCTCTTTTACATGTGCTAATGTATTTAATCCTTGGTGACATTGTGGATGGCTTCAGCGAGGTACTTGACGTTATGGGAGGAGATACCAGCCATGGAGATACGGCCATCGCGAGTCAAGTAGACGTGCCAGTCATCACGGAGTTTGTCGACTTGCTCAGGAGTAAGACCAGAGTAGCAGAACATACCAATCTAGACAAAGACGTGAGTACAATCTTGATGAAAAATAGGGAGAGACATCACAATAGTACCTGGTTAGTAATATGTTCCCAGTTCTTCTTGGATCCAAAGTCGTTCTCAAGATGACCACGGAGCTTGTTTCTTATAACAACGGGTCAGTTTTCCAACATCTTCTTCTCTATGCTACAAGTTTCTACCTCATGGTAATGATACGGTCGGCCATCAACTTGACTTCACCGAGCCATTCTTCCTTGAGCTCGGGGGTATTGAGAACAGTGCTGACGAGACGAGCACCGTGGATGGGAGGGTTAGAGTACATGGGACGAACAAGAATCTTGATTTGAGACTCGACGCGAGCCTTTTCAGCCTCGTCGGCGCAGACGACAGAGAAGGAACCAACACGTTCACCGTAGAGACCCATGTTTTTGGCAAAGGATTGGGACAGAACGACCTGGTGGCCGTCCTCAACGAACTTGCGAAGAGCATAAGAGTCACGGTCGCAGTCGCCAGAGGCGAAGCCCTGATAGGCCATGTCAAAGAACACAAAGTGGTTGCGTTCCTTAACGACCTGAGCAATTTCATTCCATTGGTCCTTGGTGGGGTCGACACCAGTGGGGTTGTGGGCACAGGCGTGCAAGAGGATAATGGAGTTCTTGGGTGCAGCCTAGATAGAAGCCGTTTAAAATCACGCGATTTTTTTCTTCATTCCTTCTCGACATATATTCCTTTACCTTGATGTCCTCCAACATGCCGCTGATGTTGAGACCGTTGGTGTTCTTGTCAAAGTAAGTGTACTTCTCCAAGTCCAAGCCAGAGTGCTTCATGATAGGAATATGGTTACCCCAGGTCGGGTTGGGGACGTAGACCTTCTTTGCATGAGGGTAGAAGGCGTTCAAGAAGGCAGCACCGATACGGAGAGCACCAGTGCCAGAGATGCTTTGAGTGATGGCAAGCTAGAACATAATCGGTAAGCCGAGAAGGCAAAAAAAATCTCCATTCTATATTCCACCCACTCGGTTCTCCTTGATGACAGGACTGGCTTCACCGTAGGCAAGACGACCAGCAGCTTTGGTGAAATCAGGGACACCAGTGATACCGGCGTACTCCTTGTCGAGGTTCTTTTCCAGCAAGATTTGCTCGGCCTACATTGATATATCTAAATTAGAATAGCTGGTTTGGTCCACTCGTGACCAGATAGAGCTGCTTGTGTTCCCCCTCCCCCAACTCCTTTTACCTTCTTGACACAGTTCAAGACGTAAGGCTTGCCATTATCATCACGGTAGGCACCCACACCCAAGTTCATCTTGCGTGGATCGGTATCCTTCTTGAAGGCTTCCGTAACACCAAGGATGGCATCGGGAGGACCTAGACTTTGTAATAAGCTTTCGCGCCCGGAAAATTTGCCGTTTTCGTTACAGGAACCTTACCCATAGGCACGTTGCTCCAGGTCGAGACGAAAGCACGAGAGGCCATGTGGGCCGGCTTGACGGTGGTGCGAGTGATGGCCGACAGCATTGTGAACTGAGAGGCAGAAAAAGGGAAGCTACGAGAGAAAAAAAGAAGGAAAAGGGCGCGAGAACTGGCTTCGCTGACAGTTGGTCGTTGCTGACGAGACTTTTTTTCGCCGTTTCAAATAGAAACCAAAAAACTCATTGTGTCATCCTCGACCCGCGGATAACAACAAAGAGTTATCACGCAAAAGCACATTAAATGCAGCAAAATAAGCAATTATACTCTGTAGGTAGCATGATAAAGTGAAAGGGTATTAACTTATTTCGACTGTAAAAGCCAAAAGAGCATCTTCACGACGACGCGAATCAGATGGTTGCCCCACATCCTCGGTCGCGGCTTGTCCAATCGTCTTTTTTAACGGTGGAAACTCCGATGTCGTTGTATGGCGCACGTTTCACCATGAGCAGTGACAAGGCAAAGTGGAATGGTGCGAACGATGGTATGCCTTGAAACGGTTGAGAGAGTGCTTAGCAAGTATATTTAGAGCTCTTGTTACAGAAATGGAAGAAGATCCAATGATGATTGAAGACAGCGAGGAAGAAATGGAAGATGCTCGAGAGAGAATCGCACTTGCCGAATCTATGCGTGAGCACCAACAGTTTGGCAGGATTATACGTGGTCCTCAAGCCAGCGAATACTTGAGACAGTATGCGGAATCGCTTGACGATAAAGGCGAGCCTTTGAATGCAATGGTGCCACCAGAAAAGTTTGTTCACCAATCTTTCTTTAACGGTAAATTTTCTTGTGATAAGCAAGCATATGCTGATTTAGCTAATTCTTTATCATTTCTTTTGCTAGCTTTTGACGATGACTTTGATGATGAAGATCTCGTCTAGTGTGTGAATACTATCGCGTCTCCATTTCGAATAGCCATCAAATTGTATATACCAGATCGTGTAGTATCAGATCAACTCAATTGCTTCTATCTGATTGTCAGTTTGGAATAAACTTCCTTGTCGCACATGAAAGTGGATGTATCCGGTGATCGGATGAAGTGTTATAAGTTTTGGAAATTGGGGTGTGGTGCGATAAAAGGCTTTTCTTGACCATGCAGGCACCTTTATGCATGAATCTTTGTCTGTCTTGGCGTTGCTAACGCGCGCGAGGATTCATACGTACGTATATAATTGCTAGCTAATATTTCATCGAAGGATCATTGTGAAAGGAGGCAGACATCCAGGCAATGAATCCATAATAGATTGATTATGCTATATCGTTTGCTGACTGTATGCAGTTTGCAGCTCTGCGGTTTTCGGCAATTCGATATTGTAAAGCGACTATCCAAGGATCCAAAATAATGCGTTGTTTTTGCAGTGACAGAAATAAAATATAGAAAGGATATAACGATTGCCCTGACTGCGGGTCTAGGATCTTGTCGCCGTGGCGATAGCAATACCCGGTCTACTAAAATCCGTTCTCAGCTACTTTGAGGGTAATAGAGGGGGAAGGGGGGTCTAGTACACACCGCGTATAGTTCTTGATACTCCTCCGGACCAGAAAATTTGGCCTGGATGACATGACTGGGGGTCAGTAAAAGATCTTTTTTTCAGAGCAGCTATGTACTTACAGATTCGTTCACTCTTCACAAGTGCTGTTGACCCGAACCTTTTAAGCTGTATGAAGTATCTTTTTAATGTACACGAGGTTACTTACATGGACACCATGTGTGGTAAAAAATGCTGAATAATTTCGTTCAAGGTAGCTCCTTGTATGCTTGGTGGACCCAGGCCGAAATGGTGGTACAGATGGATCGACCATTTGCTTGCTGATAGACAGAAACCATTTTTGCAAAACGTCATTATGGCGGTCTGCTTCGTATGCTGCTGTTTCGTTGGAAGAAACCCATATCCGGAACAGAAGTCCTTTGATAAGGATCTCAAAGGGAGAGATATCGCTTTTGACGGAGTCATGCATGAGTGTCTTTATTTTCTTTTTTGGTGGTTCCATTGTGATTTGTGAATACGGGTAGATGCAGGAAGAAAAGAAAAACAGAGTAAGAAGAGGATTGAAAATCAATGTGGATTCATGCAGTAAGATCTTTCCAGGTTTCAAGCAGCCCGTCAATACAACACATTACATCGCCGATTGTCGACGTATCTATCCATTCGCAATATGCATGGCTCGCTTAAGCTAAGACTTGTAGGTTTTGAAAACGAGGCAAAAAGGTTGAAAAGTTATTTCGAGACCTTGTTGGCTTGGTGGAACCTGGGCGAATGGGAGGTAAGTAAAGGCTCCTAAATGCTAACGGATGGGAGCTCGAGTTGTTACGTTTCTTTGCACCATTGGCAATTTTCATCTTGTTGCTCTTTTGATATTGATATGCACTCAATTGATGGAAGTATATTGTATAGAATGACAATAGCCCCAACATCATTTTTGAAAGTGCTGAGTATCCCGGCATCTTCGCCTTG
>KK100010.1:354545-365516 GCA_000611695.1 Rhizomucor miehei CAU432
ATTCCAAGTTAATGTTTCTTCAAAGGACAATTGAGGGAGCCCAAACGGCTGGCTTTTTTTGCATCGTTCAAAATTGGCTTGTTTTTGGCCACTGATAAAAGCTTGCTTTATAAAGGGGGTCAAGTTTCGACTTGCTTCTGCATGCAGCTCGCATCCTTCGAGTATATCAACTTTAAATTTGAAGCAATACAAGGAGACACAGACCAATGGTTATTGATCATTGTTGCTGTAAAAAATGAGAATTTGACATATATAGGTCAAATGTCATCTTCGGCTATAGCCGTCTCAAACAAAACGTGTTCTCGCAGAATAGAGATTTGAGATAATTATAACAACGCTGTCCTATGATCGCCGATCGAAAAAGACAATAACGCACTTATCCTTTTGGCAACAATAAGATCCGGCAGCTCGTCAGTCATATAACAGCATTTTTGTCATTAATGCACTGCTGCAAAAAATTGCAGGTGGACATTTGGCAAAAATCTGTCTTGATTGAAAGAACACATGACCCATGAAGCCAAGATAATTCAACTGAAAGATCACGATGGTCTGATCCATTTGAATGCATGATACTCTCTCGGAGCAGTCTTTTCTTCATCATTCATGTACTATATAGTGGCAAAGCCCAGCAGCAGGGTTTTTGCAGCGACGATCTTGGCATATAAGGCCCGATATCAGTTTACTCACATTCAAGCATCACATGCTTGAATCGAGCTTGCTATCTTGAGCGTTTCGCAGCGCGAACTTCGTTATCCGTGGCGTCCACGTTATTTGGAGAAAGAAGAGGTGCAGCGAAGAAGGAAGAAAGAGAGATCTCGCGACCAACATATGAGACTTTTTCTTTTTGGTTTCACCTGACAAGTTGCATGAAAATGCTGAAGTAGCGGCATCTTTTTGCATGCAGTAGCAATAAAAATCAGTGAATACAAAGTTGATTCAGTAAGTGATTGCTCAGGACGTACGCGTATTGACGAGTTTCGGCAACGCAGAAGGGTGCATGCGCTCGGTCTGATTCAGCAAGGCCCTACGGAAACTTTCATCCAAAGCATTTCCTTTTATCCTTTGACCTGAAGATTTTGTATAATACGGCATTGGTCCAGAATGTCTGACCCGCAGAGAAATTTTTCGGCCGCTTGGAAATTGAGTGTAGCTTCACCTTTTTTTTACTTGTACATCGGTTGTTCTCGTCTTCATCTATAGCACCGTACGTATTAATATTTGTATATTGTGATTACGAAAGTGTGCAAGGTGTGAAATGCAAACGCTTTACGGCGATCGACGCTTTCAACGTTGACCTTTGTACCATCCCACTGTCCTTCCCCCACTTGATGGGAGAGCATCACGTCGACGAGGGATCGATGCCGTTGTTTTTTCTCTTGCTTAATTGCTGTTGCAAGACTCTGGTTAAAGGGGTCTGATTGCATTTAGCAAGAAACGATCGCGATGTCTTGGTAACTCTCCATCCTTCCGATCTGCAAAAGGCTACAGTTTCGGTCAAGCACCTTGCACGCTTTGTTCTTCAACTCGTGTTTCAATGACAAAAGACTAACCAGGCCGTTTGTAGAATTTAGAATGACTGATTTCGATAATGTGGATGTCGACTCTATCATTGAACGGTTGTTAGAAGGTTGGTGGTGGAGGAGTATACTGTGGTTTCCGCAACAGAATTGAAAGGAGAAACTGAAACGCAAATAATCTTAATAGTAAGAGGAAGCCGGCCTGGCAAGCAAGTCCAACTTTCCGAAAATGAGATTCGATTCCTGTGCCAAAAGGCACGCGACATCTTTATGTCTCAACCCATCCTTTTGGACCTCGAAGCACCTATCAAAATTTGCGGTGAGTCACCAACACAAAGTCCACGCTATAAATGACATCGTTTCTGATGGATGGACTCCCAATTTCCACACTGCGATAGGTGATATACACGGCCAATATTACGATCTTTTGAGACTATTTGAATATGGCGGCTTTCCACCAGAAGCAAATTACTTGTTCTTGGGCGACTATGTAGACCGTGGAAAACAATCCCTTGAGACTATCTGTCTCCTTTTGGCTTACAAGATCAAATACCCAGAGAATTTTTTCATTTTGCGTGGAAACCACGAATGCGCTAGTATAAACCGTATATATGGCTTTTACGACGAATGTAAGCTTTCACGAGAGAGAAGCGATTGATCGAAAAGAGAAAAGAACAATGTCTGAACCGAGCATCGTGATTCTTGTAGGCAAGAGAAGATACAACATCAAGCTTTGGAAGACGTTTACTGACTGCTTCAACTGTTTGCCAATTGCCGCCATTATCGATGAAAAGATTTTTTGCATGCACGGTGGTCTTTCTCCTGACTTACAAAGCATGGAACAGATTCGCCGAGTGATGCGACCAACCGATGTACCGGATACTGGTAAATTGATTGGCCACCATAGCGTGGATATGCGTTGATGATACGAGTTTGCTAAGCAACAATCCCGCCTTTGCAGGTCTCTTGTGCGATCTTCTGTGGTCAGATCCCGACAAGGATATCACTGGATGGAGCGAGAACGACCGAGGTGTATCGTTTACTTTTGGACCTGATATCGTCAATCGATTCCTACAGAAGCACGATCTTGATTTGGTGTGTCGCGCACATCAAGTTGTGGAGGATGGATACGAATTCTTTGCAAAGCGACAACTTGTTACGCTCTTTTCAGCTCCCAATTACTGCGGTGAATTTGACAATGCCGGTGCCATGATGAGTGTAGACGAGACGCTCATGTGTTCCTTCCAAATCCTGAAACCTGCTGAGAAGAAGTCAAAATACGGCTATCCTGGTGCTGCCAACGCCGGACCGGGAGCCGCAGGACGGCAGAACGCCCCGCCAAAGGGAAAGAAGAAGAACATGGCATGATCGTAACATCCCACACGCTTTTAAATAACTACATAGATGTATACGATCTGGACTGGGGGAAAAAGTAACTACTTCTGTTGATGTATCATTTTTTCTTTTGCAGGTTGTTCCTTTTTTCCCTTTCCCTGCCTCTTTTTCTTCTTTTTTACTCTCTATCGCGTTACCAATTGTCTCCCCTTTTTTCTTCTTTTCTTTTCTTTCATACTAAATCACCATTTTTTTTCACATACTGGAAGAACAAGGACATAGTTGTTAAATAAGAAGAAAGATGAAGGAAAAAATAAGAGGTCTCTACTTTTACTTTGTAGATTAATTGACTGTCTGTTTTATATATAGTGCCAATTCTTCTAAGTAGAAAACGTTTATATCCTTTTCCTGGAAACTCTAAATTGGTATGTTACATTGGAGGAGAGAGGAGAAAGAGAAAGAAACAAAAGAGTATCAATAATCAGCTTTAGATCTTTGCAACCTGCAAGCTGCCAGCAGACTTGAGACCTTGGTGCACGAACGGCTTGATGCATTGTTCATATCCATCAACAACCACGGTCTGGTTAAGAGGCTCGCGCTCGGCCATCTTGGTGTAAGCTTCATAGATCTTGCCGTCATAACGACCAAGGGCCGAGTGGAGATAGTAGTCAGGCAAAGCAAAAGCGTCGACGAGTGGAACAGCGTTGGGACGAAGCTCTTCCAAGAGGGCAATGACCTGCTTCTTGAGCAGCACAGTCTGTTCAGACGACAAGTAGCCAGAGGTCAAAAAGTCAGCAAGCTCCTTCTCCATAGTGTGCAAGGCGAAAAGGGAGGCCATGGTGCGCAAAACTTGGAGGATAGGTCGGTTCTCCGGTTTGGCAAGAGTCTCGTCGGTCTGAAGGGCAACAATGAAGTTGCGGACAAGCATGTATTGGCAGTGTGCGCGTGAAATGCGGTTGATTTCTACAAGCATAGAGTTCCAAGTGCGGCCTTCCTCATCGATGAGACGAACAACTTGAGCGATACCGTATGCAGCACGGAAACCAAAGGCAGAAAGGATCAGTTCAGGGTTCATCAAGTCGGCTGGGGAAGTGGCGGGGCACGTGGCCTTGGGGTTCTGGAGGTACTGAGTGAGATAGTTGATGGTTTGGTTGTATTCAGAGGGAACAGCCTTGCCAGCTACAACGTTGCGGTAGGTCTTCAAAAGGTAGCGAGCAGTCTGCTGCGTCAAAATGTAGTTATCGCCTTCCCAAGTAACGTTGGGAAGATAGTCTTGGTAGAAGAGACCAAGGCCAGAGAACATGCTGTAACCGTGGCCACCGCAAGCGCGACGGCAATCCTCAATGGCTTCGACAGCCATGGTCGTGGTCAAGCTCTTGAGACCAGAAGAGCTAGCGTGAAGGTCGGCAAGCAAGTTAAAGTTGCCCTTTTGCATTTCTTGCTGGTTCAAGTTGTACAGACGGAGCATGTCACGACCAGTGAAGAAGCACGCATAAGCGGTAGCGATAGTTGGCAAGAGACGGTATTGCTGCATAGTATAGTCCAAAACGGGAGTTTCAATGACCTTGTTATCCCACTTGTGAGGGTTAGCAGCATCAACAAATTGCTGACGAACAGCAGAATAACGAGTAGCAATAACAGAAGCCTTGGCGATGGCCATTCTAACACCTATTCATACATATATATACTTTTTCAGTCACTCACAATCATTCTCCTACTTCTTCTTCTTTCCCGTTCAGCCTGCTCTTACCCATGACAATGTTGGCACGGACATAGACCATGGTTCCATAGGACAACTTTGCGTTTGGCGGCTTGATGTATTCGCCAGTGCCAGGCTTGACCTGGGAGTATTTGGCCAAGAAGGAGACGTGAGGCACACGGTAATGGTTGAACATGATGAAACCATTATCGACAGAGTTAAAACCAAACTTGGGACCAATGTCACCAACGGTGATACCGGGCAAGGGGCGGTGGTCTTCAAGGCTACGGATCTGGACACAGAAAGGATGTGGGCCATAGTCTTTGCCGTTAAGAATGAGGCGAGCCATGACGATAGCATGGTTGGCAGCCTTGCCTAGACCACCAATCCACCACTTGGAAGCAGTAAGTGTGGGCGAATGGATCTCAAATTCGTTGGTCTCGTTGATATAGGTAGCAGTTGTCTCCAAGCCCTGGACGTTGGATCCGTGACCAATCTAAAAGATAATCAAATAGATCAGTAAATATTCCCCTTCATTTAAACATATATTATATCAAGCTTGACATTTACCTCGGTTTGTGCATAGCAACCGATAATTTCATGTCTCAATGCAGGTTCAAGGAACAACTTCTTTTGTTCATCAGTAGCTTGGGATCGCAAAGTAGGAATGAACATGCTGTAGTGAAGAGTAAACTACAGAAATATTCCCCAAATGTCAGTCAATCTGTTGTACCATTGAATCACATCAAGAATCTTTTAAATAATTTATGCTTACAGGAGTCGATTGATCGTACAAAAAATTGGCAATCTGAGTCTCTGTTTCGTCCCAGTTGTGTTCACTGATGAAGACATAACGGATCCGTCAGTACTCTTTGGAAAGATTGGAATTTTCATCGTTGAAACATTTACCGGACAAGTTCGATGAGACGCTTATCTTTCCAAAGGGAAGAAGCAATCTTTTCCTGACGACTTTCGAAGTAACGGTTTGTCTTGTCGAAAGCTGGTTCGTTTTCAATGACTTCGAGGACCTTGTACATTTTGTTCAGCCATTCCTCAGTGTACATGAACTTTGACAGCTCCTTGACGTCAAAGGTAGCTTTTGCGCGTTCGGCTGCTAAGAGGAGATCGCCGCCGGGGCCTCGTGGAGCAAGGTCCGGGAACTTGGTCGGTACGTTGTTGGACATTACAGGACGGTAAAGGAAGGAAAAGAAGAAGAAAAAGCTAAGAGTGCAAATAAGTGCAGAGTGTCACAGACGGGCCCTTTTGTTTGAAGCGGGTTTCTAAGGAAATGCCGTTAGTAAGCGACACGCGGATGCCAAAGTCCGCCAATGTGGAGAAATTTGTTTCCATGGAGATGGAGAACCACTACCACATATGCTTTTATCTGTTACTATATGCAAAATCAGAGAGCTTGATGTGCTGCAGCTACATGTAGATAGGCTGCGTTTGATGAAGGAATGAATAGTCTTGATAGATTTGACTATCAATATTTGTCTTGAACGTTTTCATGTTCAGATGGAGAATTTGGCTTACGGCATAATAATCACCGTGTGCCCCGCAATCAGTACATGTTTCTGACAATGGGATGGTCGAGCAGATTCACCGAATCTTTCCAGCCATTTCATAGGTGATATACGTTTCACCGGGAGATCTTACTTGCTTGCAAAAAGTGGCGCCATGTCTATCCTCTATCTACATGCCTGTGATCTATAAACTGGACGGAACCACGGTCCACACACAAATGACACTGTAAGCGGAATATTCATGTGCTGTTCTTTCCAAGAGCTTGTAAAAGATGTCCATATGAATGTTGAAAATCAAACTTTTTGATTCTGTACTATCTAAATGTTGATTGTCAAACAAGAGATCAAACGGGTAAATGGTTTTTTCCATCAGTAAGAGTTGCGTTGCTAGGGTCCTCGCCAGCGCCCTACCCAAAGTTCATTAAGCTGAACCCCTTCTCCGACCCTTCCTCCTAGTGCTTGCTTATCAAGCCGCCTCATCAGGCAACTCCATAGTTATGCCTTTGTTCCATAGACATATATTTCTGAATAAGTTAGATTCTTCAATGTAAAAAATTCATGCAAAAAGAAGCATATCTTTGTGGCTCCATGGCAACAAAAACAGAGAAATCCATTTACATAGCAACTTGAGCCCGGAACTTGGTTCATTCGGGAAAAGACGAGTCAATGTAGGTTGTCCGTTTTGAGTCAGTTGCTGTCCGCCTAAGGGGGAAAAATTCTGGCGGCCAAAAGGAAGTGAGAAGCATTGACGACACGACCACGCAACCTTGTCCCCTTTTTGCATCTCAACATAACAAAATGCTTCTAGCTCTAAGAAACCGATCCATGACATTATCCTCCACAGCACATTTGCGAGCTTACCGAAAAGCACTACAGAGCGTCAGGGTATGTGTACTCAGATATTTGCTACTAACTCTTGTCCTGACGATGGAATGTTAAGCAGGCACCGGCCTTGCAACGCGTTGCTTTCTACAGCAATTATGGTTACAACAGCGATTACGACTCGTATGGCTCAGCACCTTTTGGAGCGGCGGGATCAAACGGTTGGGGAGGTACCGAACGTAAATCGTTGCCCAGGAACACGGTTAGTCTACTCCAGAGTAACCCTTGTTTGCGAGTAACTGTCAACATTGAGACTATTTATTCTTTCGCGACAAACAAAAGATTATCAAATTTGTACCTCAACAAGAAGCTTGGATTGTGGAACGCATGGGCAAGTTTCATCGCTTGCTTGAACCCGGTCTCAACATCATTGTACCATTCATTGATCGTATAAAGTATGTAAAGAGTTTAAAGGAGACGGCTATTGAGGTCCCAAGCCAGAGTGCAATCACACAAGGTATGTCGAAGAAGGAGGATAGCACCATGGAATGATATTTACATATTGAATTTTTTTTAAAAAAAAGACAACGTTACCTTGGAATTGGATGGTGTCTTGTACTTTAGGATTGTTGATCCGCTCAAGGCATCGTACGGAGTGGAAGACGCAGAATTTGCTATTACCCAACTCGCTCAAACGACCATGCGTGCTGAAATTGGCCAGATGACGCTTGACCGTACGCTTGCAGAGCGTGCACATTTAAATGCCAACATTGTGGATGCCATTAACTCTGCAGCGGAAGACTGGGGTATCCGATGTCTTCGATACGAAATCCGTGATATCCATCCTCCAGCCAAGGTCGTAGAGTCGATGCATCAGCAAGTGTCTGCGGAGCGTACAAAGCGTGCGCAAATTCTTGAATCCGAAGGTGCCAGACAAGCGGCAATCAACGTAGCAGAAGGTCGCAAGCAAGCGACGATTTTAGCATCTGAAGCAGACAAGGCCGAGCAGATTAACAGAGCTGCTGGTGAGGCTGAGGCTATCCTTTTGCGTGCACGAGCAGCAGCGCAGGGAATTGAAAAGGTGGCAGAAGCTATCGGACGTGCCAACGGCAAGGATGCTGTTTCCATGACTGTAGCTGAAAAATATGTGGAAGCATTTGGCAAGATGGCCAAGGAGGGTACCACTATGATTGTCCCAGCTTCTGCCAATGACGCCGCATCCATGGTTGTACAGGTAATGCATATATTTGTTATGCGAACGTGAAAACAATGGGGTTGGTGGAGTGAGGAATGACGCTAAAACAAATATATATTCTTGCTGTAGGCGCTGTCTATTTACAAGTCCATCAACAAGCCGACAAACCTAAATGACAACGATAAGCCTTCGTCGTCTTCTCCTGAAGGGACATCTATCAAGGACGAAATGACCAAGGACTTGGTGGAAGCAGCGGAACGAGAATCCTCTTTCCAGGAGCCACGCAGTACTTAAGCAGTGTGCGTTGTTCCTTAGCCCCTTCTCTGTCACTCTCTCCTCACCCCAACGAAAGAGAAGAAAAAGAGAGACTTTAGATTTTTCTTTTTTTTGCATGCATAATTGGGAATCAAGTAAAATACTAATAACAGCGTCATACTCTCGCCGCACCGGATTACGACTATACAATTGTATACTCTATCTTTTTTCACATTGCGTAATCCTTTTCGTAAGTCGGCCATAAAAAGCTAAAGTCATGGAGAAATAAGGGTTCTTGAGAAACAACACTTCCCACGCACACACCAGGGCCGGCGATCTCTCTATATCTCTTTATCTGCTCCCACATGACATGTTTTAGAGCGGGTAATGTTTACACTGACGAAAGCACGGATCACCCACTTGAGGCAATGTAGTTTCCATGAGTGCAGCTGCTGCCAGGCAAACTGGTCAACTTGATCATGGGTTGCAAGCAGTAGCAGCGATATGCAGGAATAAACGAAATCTCATTCGTAAGAGTGCAGGGAGAAATTCCAAGACTTTCGCATACATGGAGATACATTTGGCCATGAGTCAATATAAGTAATAGGCTAAGAATTCACACACATTAATTGAGTATATGAACAAGCAGTACTTGAAAATAACACAAATAAACATGTGTCCATTCATGCAAAGAACTGTAGACGGGCGAAATGGAGGATATCAAGTGTATATTCTGGAGGATCTTCACATCGTAAATTCAAAACTAGACAGATATGCCAAGATCGTCGCTGCAAAAACCCTGCTGCTGGGCTTTGCCACTATATAGTACATGAATGATGAAGAACGACTGCTCCGAGAGAGTATCATGCATTCAAATGGATCAGACCATCCGTGATCTTTCAGTTGAATTATCTTGGCTTCATGGGTCATGTGTTCTTTCAATCAAGACAGATTTTTGCCAAATGTCCACCTGCAATTTTTTGCAGCAGTGCATTAATGACAAAAATGCTGTTATATGACTGACGAGCTGCCGGATCTTATTGTTGCCAAAAGGATAAGTGCGTTATTGTCTTTTTCGATCGGCGATCATAGGACAGCGTTGTCATAATTGTCTCAAATCTCTATCCTGCGAGAACACGTTTTGTTTGAGACGGCTATAGCCGAAGATGACATTTGACCTATATACGTACTCACATCATGACTCAAGTGGGGCTTATGACGCAAGAAATAGCGCGCGTTGAGCGAATTTGCATGAATACAATGTCTTGAATCATTCATTTTCTTTTCATGAGAGAGCACTATGGGGTTTGTTTTTTCAAATGGGGGAACACTCGGGAATAAGATTAACACCGTAGTGAAGATCAGACCATCATGATCTTTCAGTTGAATTATCTTGGCTTCATGGGTCATGTGTTCTTTCAATCAAGACAGATTTTTGCCAAATGTCCACCTGCAATTTTTTGCAGCAGTGCATTAATGACAAAAATGCTGTTATATGACTGACGAGCTGCCGGATCTTATTGTTGCCAAAAGGATAAGTGCGTTATTGTCTTTTTCGATCGGCGATCATAGGACAGCGTTGTTATAATTATCTCAAATCTCTATTCTGCGAGAACACGTTTTGTTTGAGACGGCTATAGCCGAAGATGACATTTGACCTATATATGTACTCACATCATGACTCAAGTGGGGCTTATGACGCAAGAAATAGCGCGCGTTGAGCGAATTTGCATGAATACAATGGCTTGAATCATTCATTTTCTTTTCATGAGAGAGCACAATGGGGATTTTTTTTCAAATGGGGGAACACTCGGGAATATAGGTTCTAACTCGGGTACACTGTCCAGGGAGTACAAAAAAAAAGACCATTCTTCGCTGCTGGGGCGGCCGGCCTTCTTTTTTTTTTGTACTCCCTGGACAGTGTACCCGAGTTAGAACCTATATCTGTCAATTCGGAGCAAAAAAAAAAGGTGTGCAATAAAAGTTTTAGAGGGAGATGGCAAATGAAAAATGTCTTTTTTTCAGGTGCAGGTCAGCCCCAATTACATCATCCCAGGACGGGTCAACGGGTTTAAGCTCGTGGGTAAATAATAGTCGTGAACGATATCCTGCAATGGATACGAAACTATGTTTTAAGCCGGAGGTGGATGATATCTCCTACATTCTGAAAACAGAGAGCCACTGTTGCTGTGGACACAACAGACTGTATGAAAAGGAAAGGTCCAGTGGGGGAGGACGAGGGGAGGAGCACACACACACACACACACGCACACGACACTGTGTGCGTGTATTTTTGTGATGTTTGAAAAAATGACAATGGGGGTGTCTATTTTAGCGGTAGAAAAAAGTTTGAAAGCCGGAAGAAGCCAAATTTAGACAAGCCGGGTTGACGATTGCCCGATTGCATGCCATTTACAACTGCAAAGCGAAATCACGGCTTGATAGCAAGTGATTGATTGCTTGGCAACCATTACAGTAGTAATCATCATTTCTCGTCATGTCGAATAATGAAGCTATCATTTGGATAAGCGCACGAAGGAAAAAAAATTTTTTTCCCTCCTGCTACTTGGCTTTTTTCTTGCATATATTCCAACAAGCAATCAAGCATATTTGGACCCCTAACAA
>KK100010.1:377243-445922 GCA_000611695.1 Rhizomucor miehei CAU432
TCGCCCAGCTTATGATGCGGTACATTGTCGTGGTCTTCCTATCCATGCAGCTTTTCATAAAATAGATCGCCACCATTCATATGTCAAACATTGATAAGTTTGGACGACACAATCGCTCTTCAGAAGCGATGTGATTTTTCTGAAATTGCGGCTAAAGTCTCCAAGCCGCGTGGCCGCGTCTGATGGTGATATTACCCGGTGACATCGTTGAAAGGGACGAGAAAAGCGGTAAAAGAACACACAAAAGGAGAAACTCACTATTATTTACTTAAGATGCACTGCATGCCCTATCCCGAACCTTTGTCGTGGTCTTCCTATCCATGCAGCTTTTCTAATAAAATAAGATCGCCACCATTCATATGTCAAACGTTGATAAGTTTGGACGACACCATCGCTCTTCAGAAGCGGCTAAAGTCTCTTCTCTCTTGACAAGTGCGACTCGAATTTCTCGGCGAGCGACTTTAATTTTCTAAGGGAGCGACTGGAAAAATTTAAAGAGCGACTTCAGGTCACCTGAGAGAGCGACTTAAATTTCCGGAAAAAGTGTACTGGTCCGATTATATGGTAATGAAGGAACGCTGCAGCAATATCAAAAAATGATTTTACGAGGAGGATAGTATTCAAAAGGAGAAGGAAATGGACAGAATCTGTGTGTTCTAACGCTGATCTTTTCGCGTTACGAGACCCCACAGAAAAAGACCACGAAGACTACGAAGGTCGTTAAATGCCAATTTTCTGATGACATTCGAGATGTTTATACCAATTCCGTTGTATAGCAATAAAGGATCAAAGGTATGTAAAATATATAAAAGCTGAGCGGTGGAGATAAAGTCAAAAAGGAAAAGCAATTCAAGGAACGGTCAACAGACCAAGAAAAAAAGGGAAGCGGCGAAGCGCGTGCAAAAATAAAAACATTGAATTCATAACGAAATTTCAATGCGAATTGTGGGCTTGACCGGGAATCGAACCCGGGACCTCTCGCACCCTAAGCGAGAATTATACCACTAAACCATCAAGCCACAACTGATGTTTGTAATATATTTATCCATACGTAAGCTGTTCGGATCCTTGCCTAGCCCTTCGTATACGACGAGACAGCTTAGGCAAAACAGAGTAGTTATGGGGACAAAAAGGTGTCCTTTAATTTGTGCTTTCTTCACTAATATATACATCTATCTGATGTCGTACAAGAGTCTATTTCTGTGCTAGCTCTCGTGGCCTGCGTGTGGATGGTATTGTAGGCTTGAACCTACGCTTGAGGTTTACTACTGGACCCGACATATTTTGTCGGTGTTGCGTGCGCCCAAAGGCGCTTCAAGCCAAGAAATCCTGGTCGCCCAAGAAAAGGCAGCTGCCGGAAACCTCGAGAAACAGCAGGAAGCAGCCTGAAGGAGCATGAAGAAGTAATATTAGAAATGAACTTAGTAGATTCCACGAGATTCTAGTAGAATCCTTATAGAAATATATAAATATACTGTTGGAACCAAAAGGCAATAAAGTAACAAGGGTCTTACAAGTTATCTCCTCCTTTTCCTATTCGGATCACCTGGATATAGGAAGTTAGTTTGAATCCGGTTCGAGGTTTACATCGAAGGACAAGACAACTAGGAAGCAGGACCGATCCGACAATTTTGTCGATATCAATTTTGATGGAATTCCTTAGCCACTATGTACGACGATTACAGTAAGCAATGCAGAACGGAGAGAACACTCGAGATAATAAAGGAGGAAAGATGATGTTTATTGTTGCAATCCAAAATCAGAATATATACAGTGTACAAGGAAGTTTCTAGTAAGCGGTTGACATTTTAGGTTGTTCTGCGTCCTGCGTTGCTCTTGTGTTACGTGGTCGCCGAGGAGGGATCACCAGTCGAAAACGTCGTTTCTTCGTGCTTCCATGTCGTTCGATATGCTCGCTGGGACGTGCACGTTTCGAACCAGCTACGACAATTTTCGCGTATGGCAGTGTCTATTTTAATGGTCTAATGCCAATTTTTTATATTTTTTATTATATAAATTCTTAACTACGTTTCTATGGGATCTACCTCAAGATTGCAGTTTTGCTAGTGGTCACTCGTGTGTCCTTAGGCTAAAATTTCCCTTAATATTGAGCTCTTGACTCCACCGTCAAAAAGAAAGCACTTGTACAGATATGTCTGTAAGGAAGGATTAACTTTATGAGAGAGAAACCCGCGTGGGGACAGTGGCACAAATGCAAGATAAGGTTTTATTCTCCAGATCTATAGTAGAAACTTTAAAGTTTTGAAAGTCATCGCAAGGATAAATGTATCCTTGGTTTTATTTCTCCCTCAAGATTTCTAGTTCAACTTGCTTGTTACTGCTGTGTATGCTCATAGCTGATGATTCGTTGTTGTTTATTCATGTATAGTCGTTAAGTTGAAAAAAAATTGACGCTGTTCTAAATTGTTGCTCGAGAAAATTATACCTTACTAACTCACCATACTTACTCATCAAGCCCTCGCTATATCTTTTGCTATGTCAATGTCTATATCTGCCGTCTCCTAATTTGACTGCTGCTGCTGCTTACTGGAAACACACTTTGCGCACAGGCTTTTCGTTGGACCATTTAGTATGTGAATAGATGCTTTCAACTCAGTTATTCTCGCGTACATTCCTATGCAATATGGTATCGATATGAGAGGGAAGTGTTTGTATTAAACTTTCCTTCCAAACGACTTGAGTGTAAAAGATGGATGGTAACACAAAGTTGACTTAGAGTTTACTCGTTGGAAATACCGTTATGCAATCAAATTGTCCTAGCGAGGATAAACAGTCTTAAAATCTTTCATTGTGCTTTGTTCGAATCCTTGTATCGATCTGATACCACATCTACACTAATAAGAAGATGGTTTTGTACGATACTGCTTGAAAGATAAGGACAGAAATAGCAGTTTGCATCACCAAAAATTAAGTTCCATCTATACACGTTGCTTACTTGGACAGAACAATGAAATTGTCAACATATATACCGTTACGAAAGCCATTTCCTTTCTCTTCCTTTTTCCCTAGAACTGCGCAAACCTTCTCCGTTCATAAAGTCGACAATTTTCCAGAAACATCTTTACCCTTAACTCTGTTAGTATATTCTACAGTATCACAACATGTTTAGATTACTTACACTTACTGCCTTTAGCTCGCAAACAGTAGACTCTATATTCGTATTCAACGCTTTCCTTTCTCAAATCGTTACTACTTGCTTTCAAGATATTTATTTTAGCTATCATTACTCTCTCTACTAGCTGACAAAGTGAGTGATCATATTCGATATGATAATATTTTAATCCATGTTGATGGACATAAACTTACCAGCTCACTTTATTTTGTAAAGAATGGCACATACATGGAATCATTTTGGAGCGCCTGAGGGAGCAGAAATGGATACCGAAGGATTGACAGAGGAGAATATGCAGTTCTTTGTTCGAACGGACCAATTGAATACACCGGAATACCAGGCACGTGTCGAGGCTGTAATGAATGATCAATTTTCCGTTGATGATGAAGAGCTGGCGCAGACATTGGCATTGGAAGGAGCAACTGAAGACTCAGTACCACGTAATACAACAGTATTTTATATTAGGAGCTGGGCGATTTCCAATGACACCCTACGGCTCATCATATTCAGCGTGGGAGAGGACCAGGTTATATTCCCATAGACGGATCAATGGCTAGAGCATGCCATAGGCGACAGAGATAGACCATTCCATTTACAATACGTTGGGCGCGTCACTGGGAAGACGCCAATGAGCCGCCATATTCACGATGCAGCCCCGGCAGGTAGGCTACTGGGCAAACTTCTGCACACTCTGCTGCTACTGGATTTTCCTGCATTTTCATCAGCAACAGTATTCGAATTTCCTCGGGCAAGATTAACCACGGCTAACAGCACTGCAGGACAGTGAGATATCCGAGAACAAGTAGCTATTGCATTCTTTGGAATGAGCAACTTGCTTAACAGACAGGCCGGTGGGCTATACGCATCGTATAATCCAGAACACGAAAGAGACGGATGGAAATCAGAATACAGATTACGTTTCTTTCGTAACTTCGACCTACTTGTCGATCGACCTGACCAGCGGATAAGGGAGCGTCTTCGTATTTGGATAGACGATATACGACAGGAAGGCCATCGGCTGTCAATGAGATAATTCGAGAGCAGCGTAGAAAAGGGACAAGTAAGTCTTGTGAGATCGTGTGTATCTTTTATAGAAACACTTGTCTTGTTCTTGTTTCTACTGCTAATGTCTAGCTACTCTTTTATATCATTTCATCGAGTTCAGCTGGATGAATTATTAAATACAATTGTTATGTAATGGATCTTTGTTGATCCGTTTTTCTTCTTGTTAAAGAAGTGTTCTTGGATGAGTATTCAATCGATTACTTTATAATTTGTTCTCTGGGACCTTTTACTTTTATTCATTTAAGCGATGTTCCTTTAGATATAGGATGATCGCAACCGTATAAACTTATAGGATGATTTGATTATCCATTGTTAATATATTTGTCCATAACATTATTCTTTTATCCATTGTATGCGTATACGACAACTACCCATTTGAGCTTCCAGCCACGTTTTGCAGCTTTTCTACAGCAGCATCAGGACCGCCACTTCTATGGTCATTGGAGCCACTGGAACAACGATATCGCAAGACATGGCAGAGATTATTTCAAGGACATCGAGTTTTTGCGACCTGGATCAACGAGAGAGCGGCCGTACAAATTCTATTGAATGACAAACTGAAGCTGCGCGCTATCATTACCATTGCACCTAGACAGCAAGCAAATGATTAACATGTTCTCAAACTTATATCAATATTTTTTCTCAACCATCTCTACATTTACTTGAACTCGCCATTACTAAGCTTTTCAATATACATTCTCAATATGCTGTTATCCAATTGATTCTATTTTTTTTCAACTTAACGACCTATACATGAATAAACAACAACGAATCATCAGCTATGAGCATACACAGCAGTAACAAGCAAGTTGAACTAGAAATCTTGAGGGAGAAATAAAACCAAGGATACATTTATCCTTGCGATGACTTTCAAAACTTTAAAGTTTCTACTATAGATCTGGAGAATAAAACCTTAATCTTGCATTTTTTGTACCGCCTTCCCCGCATTAGATGGATATGCCTATACTCAGCTACAGTCGACAACCTTCTTCTTTTCATTTGCTTCAAAAGTGGTGATGCTGTAAGGGATGAGTGAGAGCTAGTAATTAGATCGTAGCCAGCGGCTTTTATCATGCATTGTACGCATCAAAAGGAAACCGCTACAGTCGTTCGTCTATCCTGCTCACAAAGAATATCTTCATCTTTGTCGATGTAGGAAGTTGATACAAAAAGTGACGGGCTAATTACACATATGTTCGTTGACCCTCAGCACAGCGTCGATGTGACATCCAATGCAACTACCTTCATGACGTGCGGATGAATAAAGAATATCGAGAAAAAAAAGAAGATCAATTGTCCATAGATTCTTCTTTTATTGAAGATGTGCTTTCTCTCAAAGTCAAGGATTTGATGGTTCTAGACTCCCGGGAAAATGTGAACAGAAGTGAAACTTGGTGTCCAATAGGTAGACGCATCATTGCATTCGCACGTCTTCCCTCCTTTCTCCTAACTCTTGTCTTTTGCACAAAAAACTGCTTCAACGTCCTATGACTTCCAATATCGAACAGTGACCTATTTGACATCCCGTTGTGTAAGTACTATTGCAGTGCAAATGCTCGGTTTTGTGCATGACAAGCATTTCTCATATCCGTGATGCGATTTAATGACCGTAATAAATGTTAGCTTGCCGTATGTCAAAGGTCCATTCAGGTGGATCCATCGAATCTCGACCAACAGCATGCCGAACGATTATTGATTTGGTGTATCGCACTGTCCGTGAGCGCACGGCAGAGACCGAATTAAATACTGGCGGCATGTTGAACAGCGACAGTTGTCGTCTTCCTTTTCAGCCCAGATCAGTTGGGCAGCGACGATTACCAGTAAAGACATCCAGATGATAATGACTGACTACTCGTCTATCGATGACACTGTTTTGGAACGAACGCTAGCATTGCGACGAGCAACCCCAGAAGACGCAGATTTCGCCGGATCAACCGCTTACTACATCCGGAGCTGGATTGTGCCTAATCAAACGCTACGCCGAATCTTATCTACGTGAGGCGAGGATGAAGAAATTTCTTCCTACTTTGCAGCGACTCGATCCTGCGACTACATTTCATGCAATAAATATCTTTGAATTTCCAGCGGACAATTGGCTATCAATCAAAGAGAACTGAGGGAGCAGATCCTCATTGCATTCGTTGGAGTGGAAAGTCTGCTGAACAGGCAGCATGGCGGTATCTATGCTTCTTACGATTCCAGCAGCTTGTACAAGAGATGAATGGAAAAGTAAATATACCACTTGAAACTTTCTTCGCTCCTTTGAGCGGTATGGAGATGATGAATCGACCGAGGAGCACAAGAACGTCTTTGTCCATGGATTGATGAAATATGACAAGAAGGTCAACAGTTATCAGCGATCAGTGCTAATCTCTCTCCTATATCAGAGAGACTATGGCATTGCAGCAAGCACTCAATCGCAGAGTCAACGGTTACAATTATAATTGGTACTGATAGGATGAGTGACATCTCGAGCGCAAGCTACGAAGCTGCAGATCCTTTTCTCGAAGGTGTATCCTGATCAGGTATTTGACGAGAGAGAAACTGTTGATACGCTTGGAGAGATGGGAGCAGAACGTCGATGAACTGGAGAGATCGCAATCGACAAGTATTTCCTTTTAAATATGAACTAATTCCCTTGGTTGGCGATTCACGAAGCACTGCAGCCCTCCCTTCAGCAAGCTACGACTTATCTATCTATTGCTCATCCGCTGGTAACAGTGATAGGGTGACAGAGTACGGATAATGTAGCGAATCCCTATACCGAAATTCATTGACTAGTAAAGTACAGATATCAATAAATCACTTGAGAGCGTGAAACGCATCTGCTAATAATGTTCGGAAAGGTCCAATGAACGTCGTTGCTGCCAAGCTTTTTCTTTTTAAAGAAGGGGCTTCTTAGCTCCTTAGTGATTGGACTTCTGTATGGACTTTAGATGTTATTTATTGCAAGTAGCAAGGTGGTAGCCATATTTACCACTCGAGCAGTTGAACAGCCACGGTTGTTCGCATAAGACCATTTTCGCAGCGTGGTTCTATTTGGACAAAGACCCGCAAAGCGTTCGAAATGTTGTCGGCGTTTTCAATCGAATCCTGCGCCCTGAACAGCCTTTTTCCCGCTCGTAAAAGTTAATCCATGGCAGAAGCTGGCAACTGGTGCTTGATTGAGAGTGATCCCGGTAAGTAATATAATGACTTTGCTTGATTCAGTCTCTAATCAGCAATTTAGGTGTGTTCACCGAATTGATCGCTGGAATGGGTGTCAAAGGCGTTCAAGTAGACGAAGTATGGAGTTTGGACGAGGAATCGATTGAACAGTTAAAGTAAGAATGCAAAGCAGACAACTACAGTCACTTGTAAAGAGGATTCTCTGACACGTTGCTTTGCAGGCCGATCTTGGGCTTGATCTTTCTGTTCAAATGGAGAGGCACGGAGCCCAGGGCCCTACCAAAGCCAGATCAACCACCCATGGACCATATCTTCTTTGCCAACCAGGTCATCAACAATGCTTGCGCAACGCAGGCTATTCTATCTATTCTCATGAACCGAGATGATATTGACCTTGGACAGGAGCTCCGTAATTTCAAGGAGTTTACCGCTGATTTTCCACCAGATGTAAGGCACATATTCTTTGCGCAAATGATATTTTTATGACCAGCAACTAAAACTGGAACATTTAACAATAGATGAAAGGATTGGCTATTTCCAACAGCGATCTGATTCGTTCCGTACACAACAGCTTTGCTCGATCCGACCCGTTCGTGAATGAAATGTTAAGTAATGACAAGGACAAGGACGAAGATGTTTATCATTTTATCGCCTACGTGCCCGTTCACGGAGGATTATACGAAATCGATGGTCTCAGCGAAGGACCTGTGTACGTTGATAGCTGCACCGATGACGACTGGGTCGCCAAGGCCAACCAGTGCATTGAAAACCGTATGCGACAATACGGCAGCGCAGAGATCAACTTTTCTCTGATGGCTGTCACCCGAGATCGTCTAGAGTTATACAAGGAGCAGATCGAAGAACTGGATGGTCTTTTGTTGTCATTACCAGAGGAAGCAGAAAACGAAAGGAGACGGTTAAATGGAGAACGAAATTTCATTGAACATAAAATACAGCTTGAAAGAGAAAAGCGACAGCGATGGCAGGTGAGTATATTCTTTTACATATGCAGGTTCTAACGAATATTCCTCGCCAACTAAACCTTTTATTCGAATTTAGAGAGAAAATGAGTTACGAAAATTCAATTTTGTCCCTCTCATCTACAATATGCTCCGAGTACTTGCAGAGCGAAACGACTTGGTGCATCGTATCGACAGTGCAAAGGAGAAGCGTCGACAGGAAGCAGCAAACAAGCAGAAGCAAAAGAACAATTAAAGTGTCGATCTCTAAAGTCTATTCTACTATACATTACATGATGTATAACTGTGTAAAAATGCAGCGTCGTTTCTTTGAGGCTTTTACCACCACGAAAAAGTATGATTACATCATTTGGATCGTCTGGTATCTGGGTTCGACATCCTGATATTGCTCTAGTCTGATCAAGACCGAACATGCTTCAGCCGTCGCTAGGGAGACACAATTACTTGCATCACGGGTAGTCACATTTGGCTTCCCCATGATCTGTCCTTGTCATCTTTCAAGAAATGATGCATTTTAGCGGCCCTGAGCCTGCACCAGATGAGAAGTCTCACATGCTTCACTGTTAATCCAGGATATAGTGATCTGATGTCACCCTTGGCATACACCAAAAGGAATACTGTTTTGAGCCGTAAATTTACTGACTTGAGAGATCCGCATATATGATCGACATGCCATTCTTTGTGTTCCACTATTATCCTCGAAGGCAGCGCTTGGAATATGACATACAAACCAATGACTCGTTTGCTTATCTGCAATCCACAGGAATAGTCATCAATGGTAAGCGAGTCAACAACGATGTTTCCAAACAGTTAAACTACTTACACTGTTGAGTTTCTCACAAATATGACGCATAGTTATTCAACTGCTGGCATTGATGACATGTATGCTTGATTCTGCTTTGATCCTCTATGTTCTTATGAATGATGCGCTGCCACTATCGAATACGGTCTTGACGGTGTATTTAGTAATTTTACAGCAGGTTGATTCATATTGATCGTCAAAGAAGCGAGAGCAATTATAGACCGAAATAAAGTTGTGTGCAACGACAGAGTTCATCTTTGACGATAAATATGCATATCCCATTCCAACGTTCACCTACAGTGTTGACGAGTCAAATTTGCAACTATGCTGTATTGTTGGAAAACAATGGAGTAGCGTTGGCAAGCCGCATTCATTGAATGTTTGTTACGCTCATATCGACGCGCTGGTATTTGGAAGCCAAGAAACCTTTTTTGGGAACCTGCAGTTGGCCGATCTCACGGACAACGTTTATGCTCCTGATAAGGCAGAATTTATTGAGTCAGACTCTGATAATATATATGCTGCCCATGTCTTTGCACCAAGACCAACAACCCTAAAGAAGTATCGACATGACGACATGTTATCTGTCCTTCGATCTCGCAATGTGATATATGTATGTATGCTCACTTAGGCAACACAGCAACTCTTTTCATGTTTGCGAGGCACAGGCACAGGAACAAAATCAATCAAGATCTATCATTGGATCGCAGGATTACTGTATGTCTGCTTTCCCCGTCGCTGAAAAAAATTTACCCGAATTAAGCTTTACCTCTATCGTCATTAATGTGGGAGTGCGAGAGTTGCTTTTTTCACCGTCCTTCTCTCTTTTCACTCTCCCCATATCGGTTTCAAACATGGCAAAGACAAAGCCTCTTCCTAGCAGGCAGCTAGCCATTATTTGTGTTTGCCGTTTTGCAGTAAGTAGCTCATTGCAAAAGCTGATCTCTGGATCGCCATTCACAACACACATATCCTTGAACTGTGCTTTTTTCTCAGGAACCTATTGCTTTCACAATATGTTTCCCATTTGTACTCTTTGTAAGTCATAAGCTCTATTTTAGCAAGGCTTCTGTATTTATTAAACACTCTATATCTTAGATGATTCGAGATTTCCACATGGGCGACGAAAAACAGACCGGTTTCTATGTCGGTATATTGACCTCGACCTTTGCACTTTGCCAACTGCTTACAGGTACACATTTCAATCTGTTGCTATTCTATAATATGTGTTTGAATATATTTATCGATTATGTGATATTTAACCGTGTGTATATTATATAGGCATTCCATGGGGCATGCTATCTGATCGAGTGGGACGACGACCTATCATCTTGAATGGCCTTTTCGGTACAATGGTTGGTATCCTCATGTTTGGTTTATCAAAATCCTTTTACTGGGCCCTGTTTGCACGCGGCCTGTGTGGTCTTTTGGTATGTTCAAGTCGACAACTTTATATATATTTATTGCTTATCCCCATTGACGATACACATTTTTGAAATTGTTAGAATGGCAACGTTAGTATCATGAAATCTATGGTATCTGAATTGACTCTTGACCACGACGAAGAGCAACGTGCTCGAGCATTCTCCCTGCTTCCTCTCATGTTTGGTCTAGGCAGTATCATTGGTCCCGTTCTTGGAGGTAAATACAAATTCAATGCAACACTTGTTGATAATCAAAATACATATGCAATGATAAAAGTATCCTCATCTCTCTTTATTACATTGTCAATTGGGTTTACATAGGTCTCTTGTCGAATCCTGTACAAAACTATCCCGACATATTTGGACGAGGCGGGTTCGTCACAGACTTTTTGACAGAATATCCATATTTCCTTCCATGCTTCATCTCTGCCATTATCACCCTGTGCGGCTTGATCTTTGGCTACTTCTTTTTGGAAGAAACGCTCGCCAGTGCTATACCGACGAAGGATCAGGAACAGAGTCCACTGTTGCAATCCAAAGGCCAACAGTCTGATTACAACACCTTTGATGATGACGGTCCTGCTGTCGAAACACCTTCCTCCGGCTCTTCTTCACCAACGCCTACACTTACCAACAACAATGAAGCGCCTTCATTGAGAGAATGCATAACGGGACCAGTCTTGGCTGTCTGTATGACCTATGGTCTCTTTGCTTACCAAGCTATTTTCTACGATGGCAAGTATTCAGTTCGCACGGATGTTTTCTCTGTGTAACAAAAATTCTTATGCGTTCATTTCAAATATTAGAATTGTTTCCTATCTGGACAGGAAGTGCGCGCGACCATGGTGGTCTAGGCTTTATCTCCAAGGAGATTGGTATTGCCCTGGCATACTCTGGATGCGTGACCCTTATGGTACAGATCTTTGTCCTTCCCAAACTTAGCAAGCGCTTTGGCCTCGTACCATTGTTCCGCTTTGTTCTCTTCTTCCTCATCTTCCTTTACGTGGCACAAGGATTTGTTCGATATCTGTATGCCTTGCCCAACCTGGAGGGTCAGACACAGACTAAGTTTTGGGTATGGCCAGGCTTGCTGTTTTCCTTGACCATAAAGACACTCTGCCACACCATTGCCTTCCTTGCATCCACCATTCTCACAAACAATGCAGCCCCGCGACTTGACGCCTTGGGTACTGTTAATGGATTCTCACAATGTAAGTTTTTACATGCTTCTGTGTATCTTTTCTGTTTATTCATCATCTTTACTTTCAAAGGCTGTGCAAGTGGCATGAGAGCTCTGGGTCCCGCCTCATGCGGTATGATTTGGTCCGGGTATGTAGACTTATCTTATTATAGTCGGTAAACGCGTAAATCTTTGCTGAGACATTTATCACTACTACTTTATAGATCCCTGGCAGCAGATTGGATTCCATATTCAGTCCGTATCCATCTTAGCTGGATATACCTGTCGTTGGTTGGAGTGGTCACTTTTTACACCAGTACTCGATTGGATGCACTCGATTACGACGTTGCTAAATTCAAAAGCGGACAAGAAGAAATTGTGGAACCTGACACTGACGATGAGGATGCTGTGTACCACCGTGCATAAGCCCTTATTCACCTTTTATGTCAACATTCGTGTCACTATGCGAAAGATTTATTTTTGCTTATTCGTTACACACACACCCGCACGCACACATGCCCCCACTTGAAAACGATATACTACATCTTTCATTCGACACCAATAGACCTATTAACATTAGCATTTTCAGAAGTGCAAGCATATAGACATAAACATCAACCAGCATGTTTTTTATATGGATAATTATCCCCATGAATATTATAATAAACCATCGATTTTTGCTTACACAATATTGCAGAAACGGGATGATTGTTTAACTGGATGATGTTGCTGCTGCTGGCTTGGTGCTGGTGCTGCAGGTGCACGAGGTTGGTTTGTCACTGGCGCCGCTCTCATCTCATGCACTGGAGCATGTGGATTGACTTGACTGGCCTGCAGCGGTGGACTCACGGCTGGTTCCGGTCGTTGAGGTTGCTGTTGTTTGCCAGCAATTGGTGCTGCTGCCGGTTGCTTTTCTTGCAACGCAGATCCTTTCACAGCAGACTCTATTGCTGCATCCACTGCACCTGCCGGTACCGGTGCAGCCAGTAATGGCTTGTCACTTTTTGCTGGCTGTTGTTGTGGTGACACTTTGTTGCTCTCACTTGTTGGCTTTTGAGCAGTCTTTGATTTCTGTGGTGGCAAAGGTTTTCCATAGTTGGGTGTGGTACTGTCCATAGGTGGTACTAACTTGTCCGTTTTTATCGCCGATGCAGCGATCGTTGAATTGATGGCTGCCTGCACTGCATCTTTGCCTAGTTCTTTAGTGTCACGCTTGGCTACCGCAGCAGGTGCAACTTCCTTCTTCTTGTTGATTGACTGACCATCTTGCTGCTGTTGTTGTCTTGATGATGATGCTTCATGGTCTGGTGGAGCAAATGATTGTAGTTGCTTGACGAGAGCATGAACATCTACCACTGATGCTTTGACGCATTCATCAACTGCTTGTTTCACTGCATCTGATGAAATATCAAGTGCAGCACCAGTGGTCTTGATGTCTCTCTCTTGCTGTGGAGCGACGCTATCTGTGGAAGGCGCTGCCGCGTCATTAACACCTGCCGTTCCTTGATTTTGTTCATCGTTATCAACAGGTTGAGGTGGGTGTGATTCGTGTAATTCCTGCTCTTTCTTGGTTGGAGGAGGATTGGGTTTGTTTTTGCCCTTCTTTTGACTCTTCTTTTTAGACTTTGGTGCCATGAGCAAAAAAAGGAGGAGGAGGAGGAGGAGATCGGGGAATACTGTGATGGAGAGAATGAGGGACAGCACAGTAAATTGATAGAGTTTCTTTTACAACATTCCTAATAGACGGTCAAGACAAGAATATCGGCAGAAATATATATACACACGCACATGTGCACTTGCAGCAAAGCCAGGCAGAGACGTGCAAAAGTCTGTTTCCATTAAATCAAACTCGATATTTACATGTACAAAAGACTAAAGTCCAATTGTTGTTACAACTTTCATGGTTGCCCGCCACGTTTAGCTTTGACATTCTTGCGCTGTTGGTGAAAACCTCTACCTGCTGCTGCTGGCCTCTGATTTTTTGGTTTTATGATTGCACAGGGATTCCTATGCCCTGGCCATCCAGGCCACCCTCCAGGTGTATTCAAATCACGCATATTCGGCTGTAAGACTATCCTTCCTTCTTTAACCGCCTTTTCAAAATCTCGTCGTTTTTTGCTTTTTCGCCGTCTCTTTTTGATCTGTTCTTCTTTCTGCTGCTGCTTTTCTTCTTCATCTTGTTTAGTTGTTGCTGGAATATGTAAAACTCGTCTTGGGTATCGCATAGCCGGATAGGGCATTTGAGATTGTTGCATGATCTGTTCAAACGTGATAACTGCTGCATTGATACGCGCCCTGAATTCCGGATCATTGTCATCAAAATCTTCAAGCTGTTGCCTTTTGTACTCTGCAGCTGCTTGTGCCAGCTTGTCTGCCGTGTCATCCTTTTCACTGATATTGATGACTTGCGTTGTAGGTTGGCTGGAGAATAATCGAAATGTGAATTCTTCCTGCTGCATTTTTGTTTCATCCTCATCATTATTCTCGTCTGCTTCTGCTTCTTGTTCTTCTTGATCAACAGGCATCAATAATTGTTGCATGAGGTTATCCATCTGCCGTGCTCCTTGTTCTCTCAATCCTTCGTCGTCTTCAGAACTGCTACCATCCTGTTGTTCAAATATTTCTGTACGGCTGGCAACTTTGGTGTCTGGAATGAGCAGGGAAGCGTGAAGTCCACGCTTTTGTGAGCTTGTACAATTCATACTGTTAGATTCTCTCCTAAATACTAACATGTGTACAGAGTGAAATCGTTCTTACCCAGTGGCCGCTCGGTTTGACATTGGGTGAATCGGTCGCAGGAGACTCAGTAACGACCGTTGCCCGTTGCTATAGGTAGGGCAAATTTGGCAACTGAGCACAAGCCACCGTGAAAGGGGAGATCATGGGGGTTGATGGGCAGCAAATGAGTCGCCTGTTAATTATACATGGCAACCATGGAATGATTATACTTTTTGTGTTGCTTATCGATTAAACAATTGATTTAGGAAATAAGTGGATAATGTACAGAAATTTTTTCTGGGGTGGGGGGGGGGAGGATGGAGACAAGTGGAAAACCGGATCGTGATGATTCATTGAAGGGCGCGCATCTGCACAAAGAAGAAGGTGCCTGCTCGCGTGGCTCAAGGTCCTGGGAACTTTTTCGTATTTCGGCTTTCCCAAAAGAAAAAAATAAGGGTCGCAGACTGTGCCCTGACTGCGACACAACGCGAAAACGTTTCCCGCGCCATTCCAACTATCCCTTTTAGAGTGTGTTATCAACACTTTGATCGGCTCTTGACAACTACAACCCCTTAAACGCACGCGATAAAAGGAGAAGATTGTTACGCTGCAGGGGGCTGTTGTATAATGTCCTTCATATGTACATTAGTCCATATCCAATGACAAAAAACCTGCTGACAAAGGCGCACGTTTTCTCTCGGCTAAATGTCTGTAAGACGTTACACACAGCGGAATGTCGCAGCTTTCTATTCGTTCCACATTCTTTTCGCAAGTTGATAAGTCGATTAACTGTGTATTACACTCTCGTTTCCTTCTTTGAGTGCGGGGGTTGGGGACATATTGATGTGGGGAAATGTATGGGGAAAAGGATGGAGACAACCATTGCTACACATATACGCATAACCATAAATGTCTCATTTTTTCTTCATCTTTGGTGTGTGTCGGTTGCCATGCAATCGATAAGGAAATCAGAAAACTAAAAAATGCAACATCAGGGCAAATTGTTGGTTTCTGTTTCAAGTATACAAGGAGAGACAGTGTGTGAGAGAGAGAGGGCTGAGCGCACAAACTAACAAACTAAGGTCTTATCTGGTCTCATCAGTAAGCTCTTGAGAAAAAAAAGCCTGCATCTATCAGGTGTCTCCCACGTTTTATTACATCCGGATAAGGGGATGACATTTGGAAGAGAGACTGTTCCATTTGTTGCCTGTGCGCCAAGGCAGAACATTCACACTAATCACCGGACAGGGTAGGTAGTTTAGAAGGGATTTTTGCCCTGTACTTGTTTCAAACATTAGATCAAGCAAGAGATATCGATCCTTGCTCTTTAAGGAAGACAGGAGGGCGGCGACGATACACGCTGAGCTACTAGACTAGAAGCACCAGAAGAGTTTAGGACTAACAAAGTTGGTGAGGTCGCTTGGGCGACAACGTCGCGAACTTGCGCGCGCTAAAGTAGTTGCTAGGAGATGAATGGGCTCAACAAGCTCTATCTATACCTTGGGAAAAAAAAGGATAGACCGCATTGACCCACATCCATAAACCCAATATAGCATTTGTGTGGATTTTCCTTTGGTTACAGGTCTCTCGTGGACAGGGGTGGGTTTTTTTCCGCTTCACTTCCATTGTAAGGAAGGACCCTGGCTGGATTGGGTAAGCTACTCCATGCAAGTGTTCACGCGTGTCAAGGATAAAAATAAATCAGTGCTCGTGCTTGCATATGCTTTGCAGCTTAACCTTGCTCTTTGTTTTCAAGCTAATTTACAGTAATGGTAGTCAGAGTTTGCTCTACTCACGCGGCAGCCTTCAGAGCGAGGGCCCTCAAAGAAAGAGAACGTAGCAACAGAGAGTTAATCGAACCAGGCAAGAGAGACGATTGGCGAGGAAAAGACGGAAAGTTTTCTGTGGGGGGATGACGCCAAAAATCTCCGGGGGACCACGAAATGATTGGCCGTGTGTAGCAATTGAAATTGTTACCGCGATACCGCGGGCTCCCACACTCGAGGTTATACGATCGCCTTTTTTTTGTGCGGAGCGGGTGGGGATATGGAAAAAAAATGAGGGGACAAATAAAAGGCGGGAGGCTTTTGAATCTTTTCTCCACTTCCCCTCCTTCTTGACATAATATTCAATGAGCGAAAGCATATCTGCACCGCATACTAGAGACAACAACGTCGTGCATCTTTATCACCATGAGCAAGTGCCTTACAACCAATCTGCACAGCGTCAACAACATCAACGACAAATGTCAGAACCTGACGTATGGCGAGGCACAACAGCAACGAACAATAGCAATACCATGGCAACCAGCCCTGCAACGTGCGATTTGCAGGATGTCATTTTTTGTTACCAGTCGCAGCCGGAACTGCTACGTTTAATCCTGCTTAGTAAGGTTGAAGAGGACAAGCGAAGGACAGAAGAAGCCAAGTTGAGAGCCAAGGAAATCGACCTTCTGCTTCTTCAGCAGCGTCAACAACAGCAGCAGCAGCAGCAACAGCAACCGTCAGCGATGCCTTCTCCTATCTCTGCTCCACCTTCAAGCTCATCGTCTGAGCAAACGATGCATCATCAGCAACAGCAATCGATTCTGGATAGCGGATTTGATTTTCAGTCCATGTCGCCGTTTCAGCAACAGTCTCGGCCCCGGCGCACAAGTTTAGATGCCATTCTTGATTCCCCACAGCCGAATGTCCCCGGTCTGATACAACGACGGGATTCCCCGCTTGCTTCCTCCATGGGCACAAGCAGCACTGAGCTCGAAGACGATCGTCCTTTTACGCCGGGCCCCGGAATGTCACTTTTCCAAATGGGCAGGTAAGATTGATTTTTTACTTTTTTTTCTTCATCAGGGTGGATTAGCTAATGCTTTAGAATTTTAGTTACCCACAACCATCCCCGGTAGTTCCCCTGAAACAGCCGATCCCACAGCACATGGATGAACATTCTTACAATCCTCCATCACAAGAAGTTGTAATGCCCTTGCCAACCACGACGACAACTTGCTCACCGCAACCAACATCATCGCAACCTGTATATCATTCATCGCCTCAGCGATTCGACCCTTACTTTCCACACCGCCCTCGACGACGACGTGAAATGCAGGCCATCACGAAAATCGTCGAAACCCGTGAATATCCTTACATGGATGGTTATTTTTGGAAAAATAATGGCAACACTGTTCAAAAGAAAACTGGAAACAAGAGTGTATATTACAAGTGTTCCAATAGCACAAAGGTAAACCATATCATCGGTTCATTTTTCTTCTATCCTTTGCTTGATTACTAAACCCGATCGCCTGATTTTTTCAGGGCTGTCCTGTAAACAAGACTGTCACATGGAAAGAAAATGGCGAGTATCTGATAAAGTATCGTGGTGAACACTTGCCAGATTGCAGCAAAGTGCAACGCATCGTCGACACATAAGAGACCTTATTATATACTTTATGTGTGTACATTATATTACATATTTATCATCGTCAACCATGGAATCCCCTATACACCTCTTTTAAAGCTCCATCCCTCATTCTCGACATTTTTGCCGCTTCCGCCAACCCAATCTATATATCCGCATATCCTCCCAACTCTCTTCTCTCTATCTATCACTCTCTATCTCTGTATGTTCAAAAGAAAAAAGGAATGTCCCGAGTCGTTGCATGCTTCTTCCCTCTATATCTCCTCTGATTTTCTCTCTATACATATTCATTAAAATGTACAAGTTTTTTTCATGCCTTTTCACCTTTGCTAGACGCAAAGGAAAAGAAAACTGTCATATGATCCATCAACATTTAGGAAATGGGCGCCTTTTTTTTAATGTTACACAAACGAAGAAGGTCGCCGAACTGTCTGCCTAAACATTTCTCATGTTCTATTTAACGCTATTTGTGTATCAGCATTCGCTGTAAGAGCAGAACTTTCTGTTTAAAGATTACTGTTCGAACGAATCTCAATTGTTCAAATTTTACATCGCATGCTTCTAAATGGTACAATGTTTTGCACGGTGTATTTGGTTATAAGAATGCTACCGCATAGCATCGAGATCTCCTAGCAGTTATATCTGAGAGAACTGCTCTTTATAATGGATATACTAAGCACTGACGCATTCACTACTACTAGAAGGAAAAGTCTACATAAATATATATTGTCACTTTGCAAACCAATCATGTATATGTATCTCCCCATTTCTGCTACTTGGACTGTGGGTGGTACCTGACAACAAAGCCACCATGGATTTTTTACCGAAATTGAAATACGAAATTCAAGCAGATAGACACTCCCTTTGGAATCGCTTCAACGAACAATGGCGGCCAAGAAAAGAAAGTCGTCGTCGTCTTCTGATCAAGACGAGAGCAAACAGTCTGGTACTTCTGCTTCTATTCTCTCCAGTAGCGCAGCAGAAGTCAGCTTTCCTAGAGGTGGTGCTGGTGTCCTGACACCTTTGGAACGTCGAGAAATTGCGATCAAAGCAGCCAATGACCTTTTCTCAGAGGCAAGTTCTCTCTCATTTGTTTGAATAATAAACAGGAAAGAAAGAGGACTGACAGTTTGTGCATGTATAGAAACCTAAAGGCGGCGAAGAATCTGAAGAGCCGGCCAAAAAGAAGAGAAAAGCAGACAAGAAGAAAGAAAAGAGCAACAAGACGGATGCAGCAGCAACAGTAGAGACAAAGGAAAAGAAAAAGAAGAAAAAGTCAAAAAGTGTCAATGAGTTATCATTCAAGGTAAGAGTATAAAAAAACGTATTAAATGTTATTATCAGGATCCCTTATCCTTTTTTTTCATGCACAGCGTCTCACGGTCGGCTCTGTACTTTTTGGATGCATTTCACAAATCCATGATCTCGAAATGTTTGTTTCGCTTCCAGGCCAACTTCGCGGTGTCGTAGCGATTACAGAAATATCAGACCAGTTTACAAAGGCTGTGGAGCAAGTAGCAAACCAGCAATCGTTTGACAATGAAAACATGGAAGAGAGCCAGAATGCCGAATTACCAAGTTTGCATCAATATTTCCGTCTCGGCCAATACGTACGCTGCAAAGTGATCAACATGGTCAACCAGGATGAAAAGGGCAACAGCGTAAAACGAATTGAATTGACTTTGCGACCCGAAGCTGTAAACAATGCCATCATGAAGAGAGACGTTACGGCTGGCGTGGTAAGTTCTCATAGGCAATGGATTTATATACCGAATATATATATATATAAGCTTACACGTTATTGATTTCGCTCTCTTTTTAGATCCTTTCCGCAAGCGTCACCAGCGTCGAAGATCATGGTTACATTTTGAACTTTGGTATCGATGACTTGACCGGCTTTTGCAAGCACAGCGATGCAAAGCAGTACATTGAAAAATACAACAATGGAGAACCCTTGGTACCTGGCCAGATTGTCGAGTGTTCCGCTTTGCAGAATGCTGGTGATAAGCGAACAGTCCATGTGACCTTGGATCAGGGCATAGTAGCCAAGAGGTGTCGTAAGTATCTTTAATGGACATAAGATGAACCCGAATATTAAGTCCTCTTTTTTTTCCTAGACTAAGGATCCTTGGTCCAACTATACGTCTATTCCCGCGGGATTGTTGGTCAACGGTGTGATTTCCGAAATCCTGTCAAACGGCCTTCGTGTTACATTTATGGGTCTTTACGACGCATTCGTTGAAATGGTCCACGTCCCAGTCAAATCAGATATCGAGGAAGAGTACAAATTGAACCAAAAGGTCAAGTGCCGAATCCTTTATCGAGTGATCGACGCTGAAAATGTCATTGTCGGTGCTTCGCTGTTGCCGCACATTGTCAACCTCTCGTCACCTTTGCCTTCGGAAGAACAATATGTCGGACACGTTTATCCGTTTGGTACCACATTGGAGGAAGTAACCGTAACAAAGATCAAGCCTCGCGGAGGTGTACACGTTTCCATCACTGGAGTTGAAGATCTTACTGGCTTTGTACATGTAAGTTCAAAAAAAGAATTACCAACTTCTCCACATGCAAGAAAATTGGTATTGATCGAATAATTTTTTAACTTACACAGATCAGCAACTTGTCCGATGAAACCAAGAACATCATCGACGCCGACGGTCCATTCAAGGTCGGATCCAAGCACAGAGCCCGTGTCCTCGGATACAACCCAATCGATGCTATCCTCCTCCTCAGCACAAAGGCAAAGATCTTGTCTGAGAAGTATCTTCGGGTGCAAGATGTTCCTATCGGCGAAGTCATCGAAGGCACAGTAAAGAACTTTAAAGATAACGGCATGAATGTAGCCATCTCTTCAAGCATCAATGGATTCGTTCCTACCGTCCATTTGGCCGACGCCGCATTAACACATCCCGAGTTGAAATACAAGATTGGTGCAAAAGTGAAGGGTCGCGTGCTATCCATCGATCCTGTCAAGAACCGCCTCATGTTGACCTTGAAGCAATCACTCGTGCACAGCGAATGGCCTATCATCAAGGATTATCACAACATTGAAGAAGGCATGACCACGCACGGTGTCATTTTCAGCATCAAATCATTTGGCGCCTTTATCCGTTTCTACAACAACGTTACTGCACTCTGTCCGGCCTCTGAAATGACCGAGACTCAGGTCCCTGACTTGTCCAAAGTCTTTAGAGTAGGCCAGAGTGTCAAGGCTTACGTCAAAGCAGTCGATCCCGAACGACAAAAGCTCATTGTTTCGCTCACCAACTTTAAAAAGGAAAAGCGTGAAAAGAGACAGGAGCGCAAACAGCAAGAACACGCAGAAGCCAATAAGAAAAAGACAGCTGAGAAGAAGGAAGGATTGACTGAAGTTCGGACTATCGACACGCTCGAGGAAGGTTACATTGGCCAGGGCACCATCACCAAGGTGAACCGTGCTCATGGCTTGCTTGTCAAGATTGGCACCGGTGTTACTGGACGTGTCCACCGCACGGATATTTCAGACACCTTTGTGGATAACTCGACTGGGCAGTTCAAGAAGGGAATGAAGGTGCGATACGCCATTGTCAGACTTGACAAGAAGCGCAAACAGGTTGACTTGTCTCTGCGCACCTCGCGCACAGACCCTGATCAAGTGACTGATGAACCTGTCACTGAAATCAATGCCATTAAAGATCTTTCGGAGGGTCAAGTCTTATTTGGTTACGTGGACAATATCTCAGACTCTGGCGTCTTTGTCTGCGTTGGACGCAGTGTCACTGTTCGAGTCAAGATTGCCCATTTGTCTGACGAGTTTGTAAAGGAATGGAAGAGCTTGTACAAGGTCGGCCAGTTGGTCAAGCTCAAAATTCTTGAAGTTGACACTGGAAGCAAACGTGCCGAAGGTACTCTCAAGAGAAGCTTGGTAGAAGGTGTCAAGCCAAAGAAGAAGAAGAACAACAAGAAGCAGCAGCAGGAGGCAGATGATGATGAAGATCAAGTCATGGAAGATGCAGATGCTATGGAAACAGACGAAGATGAAGAAGAAGAAGAGGAAAGCGACGATGAAGATGTCACAATGATGGATATGCTGGGTGAAGATGATGATGAACAAGACAACGATGACGAGGAAGCAGTAGCAGCACCGGATGCAGACGATGACGACAAAGTAGCACCATTGTCAGTAAGCAACGGTTTCGACTGGACGGGTCAAAGTGCAGTTCAGGACGAAGAACAAGAAGAAACTGAATCCGAGGATGAATCAGACGAAGAGGAGGACGGAGCCGACAAGAAAAAGAAGAAGAAGGAGCTTGTTGAAGACAAGACTGCAGAGTTATCAACTAGCGCCCCTCAGTCTATTGCAGACTTTGAACGTCTCATTGTCGGATCTCCCAACTCTTCTTACATCTGGATCAACTATATGGCATACCAGCTTCAGCTGTCTGAAATCGATAAAGCTCGCGAGATTGGTGAACGTGCCTTGTCGACTATCAGTTTCCGTGAGGAGCAAGAAAAGATGAACGTTTGGGTTGCTATGCTCAACCTCGAAAACACATACGGCAGCGATGAGTCGCTTGAACAAGTATTCAAACGTGCATGCACATACTGCGAACCCAAGAAAGTATACCTGCAACTCTTAAATATCTATGATCGAAGTGGCAAAGAAGAGGCAAGTTGTATGATCTTTGGTCTAACTCGTGTGCGCAGCTTGGCTAATATTTCCCTCGAATGCAACAGAAAGCTCTGGATCTCTGGAAACGTACGCTGAAACGATTCAGTCAGTCATCCAAAGTATGGACGTTGTGTGCTTCTTTCTATATCAAACACGGCAAAGCAGATGAAGCCCGAGAGCTCATGACACGATGCACACATGTTCTTCCAAAGCACAAACATATCAAGACGATCGTCAAGTTTGCCCAGCTCGAGTTCAGGCACGGTGAAGTCGAGCGTGGTCGTACCATCTTTGAAAGCTTAATCAGCGATCATCCAAAGAGAGTAGATATCTGGAATATCTACTTGGATATGGAAATTACTGCAGGCGATCAGAATGTTACTAGGTAAGATAAGAGCAAAGAAAAATTTGTTATTTAGATATATTCTTAACTGATCATATTCTCTCTCTTTCTCTTTTTTTTTCCTTGCAGACGGTTATTCGAGCGCATGACATCCATGAAACTTTCCTCGAAGAAGATGAAGTTTGTATTCAAGAAATGGCTTCAGTATGAAAAAGAGCATGGCGGCGAAGATGACATCGAACGAGTCAAAGAGAAGGCCATGGAGTTCGTAAACAAGTAAAAGACATAACATATAGCATTACTTTTAAATCCCCTTTCATGACAACGATTTTTTTCTTTCATCCGTCAAAAGACATTTCAAACATTCATGTAACTTTGCTTTCTTCCAAGAAATAGAATGTCTATGTATCCTGCGTATTCTCTTTTTATGCTATTGAAGGAGCTTTTGCGGGATCGTCGGTGGTTATCAATGAACAGAAATTCACGCAAGCATTGTAGCAATTCCACTGTTCTTTTCTGTTATGGACTCGCCAGCTGCCCACCCACCTCAATATGCACCCAACTATTACAAGTCAAGTAAGATTGTCTGCCTTGACATTGACTCTGTCTTGCTCTCGTTTACTAAATCGGCACATGATAGATTTAAATCTTGATGAGGTTTGTTTCGGGCCTGTCATTGCTTGAACAGTGTAACTCTGATCATTAGAATGTAGGAAGTACGGCTATTCACAAACAACAAGGAGCGAGACAAGTACGATAATATGGCCGACTTGTTTGCTCTCATTGTACTTATGGAGCACCTCGAAAAGGCGTTTATTCGTGACTCAATAACAGCGGAAGAGTATGTGAATGAATTCTTGGCATGGTTATCTATATATATATGTATTTCGTCTACTTACGCACAAAATGAAATCCAAAGGTATACACCTCAATGCACAAATCTTATAGCAAAGTACAAGACAACAATGAACTTTTTATCAGACAGTGTCACCAATCTAGAGACGTTTATGGACGATTACAAAGTATGGAACAAGCTACAAGCAAAAAACTGTTTTTTGATGATGAGAGTGTTAAAAAAAAGATGCCTCACAGTTATCTTGCCCGGCTGCCGTCAATCGATTCAAGATTGGAGTACCTGCAACCTACGAGCACGCAGTAGGAGATAACAAGCAAGATGTTGGCAAGTCTGCGAAATATGTGTTTGAAATTGTACAGGTAAAGGAAATCAAATGAGAAGATCATGCAGTTAGCAAAGTAATATATATATATATATATATATACTCACAAAACAACTTTTTGTTTTGTAGCAATTTATTACCTTGATGGATACCTTGCGATTGAACCGATATGCAGTGGATGAACTTCATCCTATCTTGGCAGATCTCATCCAGTCGCTCAATAATATGCCCGGCCTACCTGCTGATTTCGAAGGCAAAGCTAAAGTACGACAATGGCTTATCACTCTGCATTCCATGAAAGCCAGTGACGAGATTACTGAGGAACAAGCACGACAAATGCTTTTTGAAATGGAACAATCGCACACTGAATTCTATCGTTTAATTAGTGGAGAACAAAAGGGGTTGGCAGGAACAGAATAAAAGGAAAAAAAGCAAATTGAAGAAAGAAAAGGGCATTCATTTTCCTCTTTATAGTGCAGTCAGGTGTGTGTGTGTGTGTGTGTAAATGGTATCGATAATAAGAAGAAAAAGAAAACGGGAAGAAGAAAAACGGACAATGTTATGTACAAAAGAGTAATGCAAAACAAAGGTGGAGACAGAAAGATTAACGTGTGAACAAAAATCACTTGAAAGTAACAGGAGGAACGGTGTCGCAAGGGGTTTGTTGCCAGGCACGTTCTAGTTGTTTCAATTCGCGTGTAAACTCTGGACTTGGCATGGACGTTGATTGCCAGTCGGTCTCCATGAAACTGCTGACCCTGCCGTGCACGCGTCCCTCCATTTTCATGAGCTCGGCAATAAATCCGATATTAGGCGACATGTTGGGTCGTGCTTTGATGACATGGCGATATGCCTTCTTGAGCGTCCAGCGTTCTGAAGTCACCAGGTAAGCTAGGATGGCTGTGACAGATCGAGACTTGCCAGCTTTGCAGTGAACATAAACAGGTTCGTGGCTTCGTTTGGCATCCTCTACAGACAGAAATATATGTATAGGTAAGATATCTATCCTAATCCCGGTCCCTACTTTTCATTTTAACTCACCGATAAAGTTGACAGCTTCCATCATGACCCAATCAATATTCTTCATTTCTACAGTATCGCGCGCTGCTATCTTGCGATACACGACTTTGCCTTGCAATACATCATCGTTGCATTCTTCTGCCATATTGAGCACTCGACGGATCTTGCGCGATTCGAGTTCTGCTGCCTGCTCAGCGGTCTCAATCTCTGGGCCGACAAACAAGAAGCCAGGAATGATTTCGGATATCACAAAGTCAAAGTCGTTTTCGGTCTGAGGTGATATAGTTCCATGTAAGCTGACTTCATCCTCGTCCTCAAGCACTCGAGCAAGAGGTGAAACAGATGATGTCGACGTGGTTGCGCTCGGCGCGACCAAGAGCTGCTGAGGGTCAAGCAAGTCGTCTTGTTCATCGTTAGTGGTGTTGGTGGCAGTCCCGCTGCCAAGGAAGAGATGGCCGTTTGCTTTTGCTGCCTGTTGCGATCTTCGGCTAGCACGCCGAGCCAGCGCATTGGCATTGTTGGCCCTTGCTGCTTGAGTATCGAGACTAAATAGACTCGTTCGTCTGTGCAGGTCGTTTTTGCTATTGTTAAAATTCGTTCCAATCGTGTAACTTGCAGATCGTCTGGGCAACGCTGCGCTGTTGGGCCGGCTACCCTTTGTTGAGTCTGTTACATCCTCGCTGCCTTCAACGATATATTGTTCGTATTCAGACTCGAATGCTCTGAATCCACCGTCCAAGTAGTACACTTGATCCAGCTTTTGGTTGGCATCCACAGCTCGTTCCAAGACGCTAATAAGCGTCCAAGCTTGCGTCGAACTATGCACCTCCATGTCTTCATCGTATACAACCCAGACAATGTGGTCATTCAAGCTGTTTCTTTTCTTGACTGCCTCTGCGGCTTTCTGCTCAAAGATGGAGGAGGATCCTGTCATGGCCGCTTTCGACTCCTTGGCTTCCTTGCTCTGCAATACTCGGCTGGCATAGCTTTCTCGACCTTCAGCTGTCGTAATAAAGTTTTCCAGATTAAAGTTGGAGACGGTGCCGCGCTGATAACGTTTAATCAACAATGAAGGCAAATTGACGTTTAAGGAGCCTTTGATGCGCCTCCTTTGAAATTCGAATAGATTGCGCACGTCGATTAAAACCAAATTTGTTTGCTGCGCTGCAAGCATGGATGCCAATCGGTCGGTTGAAAGAGGTTTGCCCTTTGGTTGTTCGTTCGTTCGGGAGGTCGATATCGAATGGGCTCTGGGTAAAACAAGTTTCGTCTGCGATGGTTTTATTTGATGGCTCTGTGAACGCTGGGGTAGAACAACCGTCGGCAACTCGCTGCTGCTGACAGAGAGCCTTTCCACTCCTTCAGCGACGTTGGCAGCTGCGGCGACGACGCATGTTGCTTTATTATTTTGCTGCTTGTCATCGTCATTGTCGTTTCTGGCTCGTTTTGCTGTCGGTCGCTGGTCAGTAAAGAGACCTTTTGCCGCATGATCCGTGGTGTTAGTGGAGGTAGGACAACTCTCGTCATATGCCGGGGTTGAAGCGGTCCTAACAGGTTTCGGTTTCGAGTCGGCTGTGGGTGTAAGGAGTGTCGTCGTCGCAGGCACCATTTCAACATTAGACGTATTTAGGCGAGCAATGTTGGGGAGAGATGTCGACTGTCGAGGGGGGGTAAAGTCGACTCCAGAATCCTGGCGCTTTTGCGGTACCTGCCACGCCCTTCTTGTCAAAGCATGGGGGAGTTTTCGAAGGAACGCGCCGGCAAGACCTTGGGATTTCTGTGGTTGCAAAGGACGAGTGGTATCGCCTGGTCTTTTCGGCTTTCGGTACCGGTCAAAAAGCATGGTGAAGGTGTAGGGGAGGGGAAAAGGAGCGTAGTGAGTTTGACAAAAAGAAAAAAAGAAGGAAAAAAAATAAAAGATTGGAGATTAGTTTTGGGGAATGAAAATTTGACATCCGTCTAATAATAGCTGCAGCATAGTTCGAGATTCTCAAACATGAGTCCAAACAAAAACATGTCCTATCACCATTGTACCTGAGCATTTTTACTCTTGTAAACAAAGAAGCTAAGGTATAAATAATAACACTCTCAAAATTCGAGGACGAGAACCAACACAATGGCTGTGGTTGCCCAAGTGCTAAATTTCATAGCACTGGTACTCGATTTTCATTTGTTGCTATGAATAGATTGTGTAACCAAATTTCAATATTATTTCTGCCTCGTTCGGCGATCTGTGATCAGTCAGAAAGGCAGTGGCATGGATATACCGATTATCATCGGCCCCACATCCGAAAGGTCGCGTGGCACGTCCACGAGAGTGTAACTTTTCTGACAGCTACGTGCCAAAGCTGCTACGACATTGTCAATTGATTGTTTAAACTATGAACACACATGGACCAGACTCTGTTTTTTAGACAATGCCGCCGATTCAAAATGGGAAGGTGAAACAACATTTTCGGCTGATAATTGAAATCGGCAACCTTACAAAGCAGAATTAATGTTATGGCTTATTTCCTCAGAATTATTTAACAGATTTCCATTATACAGAAATATGGAGTTTCGCATTGGTCACTCACCAGGTTCCCACTTTCCGATTACAACTTGTGTCAACTTGTCAGTCTGATATATTTTGCTAATGGTTTATTTCAGTTAGTCTGGAAGTATTATTAACCGGTTCTATGTATGCGACAGAGAGATATCCTTTGTTACCACCGAGTAAGATATGTAGTCAGAAACCTTTAAAATCTCAATGAACCCGCTTCTTCCAGCCAAGCACAAAGTCAAAACAATCCTTCCAATGCCGTCTAATCGAAGGAACATCACAATTTAGGACGGCGTAAAATTTTGTGTTCTCAAAATCTCGAACCATTCAGTGACCATACTCTTCAGATCTCCTTGTGAACTCCACGCTTCTAAAATAGATAGCACCTTTCTATACTTTACCTAGAGATGACTCCAAAGCTCACTTCTACCCCAACAAAAGCATATAGGAACAGCCTATCCTGTAAGTAGTTCTCACAGAAGAACCCGATCCAAATCAAAACCACTTGCAAAAATCCACCAACTCCTGCATTCCTTTTTTTTCTCATGCCTTTCAGTGCAAATGACGTAGTTTTTATATCTTCTTCATCGGAAGACATCTGTGTTACAGAAACTAGAGTTGTCTCGCAGCGAATCATTGTGTGTTTTATACTCCATGATAGTGTCCTGCGGCAAATTCAAAACACGTTTAATGGTATCCCTATTAACGATTATCTTTTAGCTCGTTTTTGCCACAGACTAAGACAGAAACCATAGTATATAGGCTAACCTTATTTTCAGATTGATCCGTCCATTAGATGAAGTCTTGTTCCACACGGAAATGATATCTTCTGAGCTTCGAATGGATAATACAGCACCGCATATTTCGTCCTGTACATCAAACTGCTCGCCAATGATCGCGAGGACTAGCGACTCCCAGTACCTGCTGGCTAGACCTTTCTTCAGTCGCACGATCCACTTGCCTCCATTTATATTGGCAGCGTCCTGTAAAATTGATAAGTACATACTCCCTCTATTTTATACCTCTCTCTGTCCGGCTTTCAGTAGTTGCTCACCTCCCACACAGGACGTACGCCCTGCTTGAATAAATGGTAATCACTAATATTCGGCAAGCTGTTAGGTCGGCGCAAATGACTGTACACTGCCCAGAATTCCTCAATCTAGACATTTGCTGTCAGCTTTTTTCGTCGCGTTTTTCGAAATCATCTCGTCACCCACCGAAGAAAATGCTGCGATGCGCTTCATACTGCCTTCATAGTCCTTGATTTTGGCTTTTGGCAAGCGATGCATGAACCAAAAGACCCATGTGTACTGTAACGGGTGGTAATCGTCGGTTGTGCCTTCTGATTGTGCTACTACAAAACAAAAGCCACGATTGAGCACAACAAGCAAAGGCATATCTCGCTTCAAGAAAAAGTAAGTGTACCTGAAGTGTTGTGTTCTGCGGACGATGGCTGTAGCGAGAGTGACGACTCGTGGGTGGCGTTCATTGTAGTTGTGATGGAGTTGCTCATGGGACAATGACTCGATATTATACAGGGATCTACGAGCAAAAAAAATGTTTGTCTTGATCGCAAAAGTCGCGCCTAAATGTGTAAGCTACCTTTTGCTTAATTTTATGACAATGTGGAAGGGACAAGTTGTGGAAGCGTTTTGAGATTTTTCTTTTCTGATTTTGAAATTTCAAGAAGTGGGCGGAGGGAGAGAGCTTTTCCCAACTCGCACTGTCTTACTCTCCAAACTTTATATATCCTTTATCAACGCTGTCTTTAACTGTAACTGCTACGCGACAGCAGTCAAGGCTTAAACCAGACAGACAAAGATTCTTTTGCCATCGTCTTGTTCTACCTGCCCTTTCCATCCGTTGTAGGCAACGTGACGGATATGTAAGAAAACACGGAGCATTCCTTTATCAAAAGCCATTTAGCCTATGCTTCATGCTCCAGGCACTTTTTAATGGAAGCAAGGTATTTGAAGCGACATATCCTCAAAATATTTGCGAGCGCAAGACGGAACAGGACATCCGAGCTCTGAAGTTTTGAAAGATGTCGAGACAATCCTTTGTAAACGGCGCAGCGACCATAGAAGTATACATTGCAAGTCATTGAGATCTATCAAAGCGATCTTTCAACGAAATCATATACGACTGTATACTGGAAAAGCCATAAAATGACCGAGATTTGGACGGGCCGTGGATCGTCTCAAAAGTTCAAGACCTCGCGGAATCGAATTTCAAGAAACCAAAGCAGCCGTGGGATTCTTTATACCTGCATTCAAAAGAGATCTTACAGAATTTATACAGAGTTTCTCTGCTGGAGCAATGCAAAGACGATAGTAAATCAGACTGACGTGACAAGAACAAGAGTTTGCTCAAGCACGATGCCAGACCATTGTCCTAAACGCATTGTTCTGGCCTATTCCATTTCATCGTCGATAATGATCGGGTTTCCTATCAAAGTTGTGCTATGTTGATAGATTACACATTGAATGTTATACGAGCTCCTCGAAGGTGCCGGATGCCGACGCCCAAAGGGCGCCTTTAATATGACAAGCGTTCAAATTATTGTCATAGCAACTGATTTGACATAATGAAACAGCCTGACCGGGACAAGCGACTCAAGAAACAATTGTAAACGAGATATAGATCAGTTCCAGAAATTAATGCTTCGGTATCAAAAACTTTTTGTGCTATTTATTATAGTTGCGAAGGGGTATACAGAGTGAAAATATGGAAGTATGAGATAAGATGCTATATACTGATTGTTTGTGTGTGACCGTAAATGCGTATGTGCTTGTGCGTGTGTTGTTATTGAGTGAAATGCATATTGTATGTGGGAATAAAAAGAAAGTTATTGCAGGATTAAAAGGAAATAATGGTGACTTTTTTTATGAAGGTGCGTAGAATGGATATTGAACATTGAGAGCTGATGATGCATAATTGTAATTGCAGGTTGCAGTTGGATAAGAAGTATATGGTACGGTGTTGACATCAATGTATGGAACAAAGGATTGTTCAGGAGTGAGCGATACTTGTGGATGTTGTTGATATTGAGGTTGTTGGCATTGTGGCATTTCATAGCAAAGAGGCGGATAATAATCAAACAAGTAGTTGGCAAGGAAGCTTGTAGTGGTGGAGAGGTCGTATTGAGGATAAGAGAGCTGAGGAGTCCTGGTTTCCATGGCACTGTCGACAGAAGCAGGTGATGCGGCCGTCTGTGGTTGCTGAGGCTGCAAAGACTGTTGCTGGGACTCTTGACTGAGAGACTTGAGATCCTCGAGACGCGTCTCAAACTTGTTGACTTGTCGTTCGAGATGAGAGACTTGGAGATTGAGCTCATCGTAAGCTGCCAGCAGCTCCTTTTCTTTTTCTGAAAGTCTGGTCGCGTATTTTGATTGGTCGATCTCTGACTTGCAAGTAGCGTACGCGTTGCGAAGGCTTTCGAGCATGACGGAAATGTTGGCAACGGTTTCAAAGGTAAAGGTTATTTCTGATTCGAGTTTTTCAACCTTGTTCGCGGGTGCGCTGGTGGCTAACTTTTTGGACGCGGTCATTTGGTGCGAGCCGGAAGAGCCCGTGCGTTTGTGTATGTGGCCTTGTTTGACAGTGTTTATACTTTGAGGCATGGTCCACTTGAGAGTAGTTTTTTTGGATGCAGGACGGTGAGATGAAAGCACAGCAGCTGTCATGTTGGGTTGCGATGGTGATGTGTGAAGATGTAAGTGTGTGTGTGTGTGTGAGAGATGCAAAGAAGTGATGATGTGAGGCGGCACGGAAATTTCGGGACACTTTTATATAGATTCCTTTAAGGTACACAAGCGGTACTATATTTGGGCAACATCGGCCCTTTGCAGTGACGCAACAGAAAAACTCCTGGTGTAACCATGGCTATTACGTCGACGTGCAGATAGCTTATATGTATCCCTTAATACACAAAAATAGAGAACCCAAGTTTTCGGAACGATCTGCTTTAATGGCGTTAGACCAAAAGTGGCACCATCAAAAGCAATTCTGTTAAAACGAAAGAATCTTCTTCTTCGGAAGAGCGCGGCGCGTTCTAACCGTGTTGTATCACCGTAGTACTCGGAAGCACCGAATAAACTTTTCTCCATGTGTTCCCATGACACCAATGAAAATCGTCGGTAGACTTTCCATTTTGTCGCCTGTGCGCAGAACACTCTAAAAGTATCTGCATTTTTCCGGAATGTTCATTCAAGCTCGCATAAGTTCATCCCTTATTGGGAGGAGAATGGGGCGCAGCTTTTCTCTCTTCGTTCTTATATCACCCGCAGACCCCATGGTTACAGTTTAAATTGTCCAATTTTATCTTATCAGACCACCTTCCAACTGTCTATAAAAGCCTGCCTTATTCCACCAATATTTTTGCTTCTTCTTTTCTTGCTTTTTCGAATTTTTGCTACCACTTTACGATGTTTTGATCCTTTGAATAATTGGAATCAATTTCTCTTCCAGATGCTTATACAACCGCTAATTCTACTTTAAATTTTTTGCTTCATCTGCCCAACGTTTGATATGAAATTGGAGAGTTGTGAATATGCTGCCAGAGCTTGTTGGCAAGTTGTTGGGGAAGCTGCTGTTGACGAAGGAATGCAATGATGTCATGGTACCTCTTTTGGAAGCTGTGGAGATTCAGGTTGCACGATGACGCAAGGGCGTTCCTTCCTAAAATGTCTTCTTCAAAAATAACGTGGCGGCAAAAATGGCATCATTTGCAGCACGCCTTGACCACTTACGTCATATTCTGGAATGTTCGTACCTCAGTGCGTGCATGTCTGTCGACATTGCCAGAGCATACGTAAAGGCTTACGTTAGTCATTTCAAAGCAACCAATTATCTACTTGACAAATATCATAAAAGTACTAGTGAAAGTTAGATTACGTTCGTGTATTCAAGTGTCGCATTGAAATTTTTGACATGATCGTGTAACCTGGAAGCGTCTGAGCTTATTTCCACAAACGGAAGTCTAAAAACACAAACCTTATCAAGAAGTCAAAATCCATTTGAATTGGATAGAAAAAGACGCATACTAGAGCGAAGAAATGGAAGGTAGCTTATTGCTATCAAATAGACTTTCACCGCGATTAGTCATCCAAATGCTTATTACATATGGCGGATGCCTTGACACTCTATTTGCGATGCAATGCTGGTCGATGTGTCACTTATTCCTGCAAAACGCAATCAAGCTTGTATATAATCGTATGCATCCCTTGAGTATTGCATTAGACACAGCAGTCTCGTACATTGGAAGCTTAAATAAAAGCAGCGCAACAAGGAGAAGGCTGGCGCGCAAGGCGTCTATAAAATATGACGAGAATTGGATGAAGCACAGGCGTCAACGTTCAGAGGATTTTCTTCAATTTTCCTTCACAGAAATGAGAAACGTAGTTATTCAAGTTTATGCAGATCAATTGTACCACTTTTGGAATGTTTCAGATGGCATCATCCCAGAAAGTTGGTTCATAAGTAGCAGTAGCAATGTGATGTCATGTATCGTCTCCTTTAGGAATTTTGTGGGGAATCACGTTTCACGAATGATGTAGTTTCTATAAATACTCCTACTCACTTCCCTTTTGCAAAATATACGTGTCATTGCAGTATACTTTGACAATGTTTGCAAAATTCTCGCTTCTCTGCATTTTCCTTCTTTGTCAATTCTGCCAGTACCTTACCGCTGTCGAAATGCTTCATATTTTCGACAAGACTTTTCAAGACTCACTATTTTGCCAATCATCCTGAATCCACCACCGAGCATAGAAGATCTGCGCAGGAAAAACCTTGGACCATGGAAACACTTCACTTCTTCACCACCGTTGCTGAAAATGGCGAAATTTTCTTTTATTTTTTTTTAGAGGCGAGACACAAAATTGGCCTTGACAATACTCTGCTGTGCATGCACCGTCCTCGTTGCCGTGGCTATAATTAAAAGCTTAGGAACCAAATGAGGAACAAGCACTGAATCACTACATACACCTCCGTGTATTAAACATGTATTATTGCGGAATATGTATGTATATATCACACTTGAGTGAAGCAGTTATATACTGTCTACATTTTGCACGAACTTGTTGTAACCGCACCAAGAAAGTAAATACTGTATACGGTATGCTTGCACCTTCCAGACCCACAGCTCCGGCTCTGCAGACATTGGCTCAATTGCTGGTTGTAGTCGGTTTCACGATTGACCAAAGGAGGAAAGGACTACTAGTATTACTGGAGCACGAGCCAACGAGGATTTAGCTCTTACGGGTCGTTACCCTAGAAAAAGGATAACTCTGGTGAAAAGTAAGAAGATGTTTCATATTTGGCATCAGCAAAGAGCCAGCATAGCCTTCAATATACAGTACATGCTAATCCATTTGGCGATGAATGAACAAAATCTGAGTGGAACAAGCTGAAGGGTGCTATCACGTGTCTGGCCGTGCTTGCTGTGCAACAAGCAACATCCACCAACTAATTGTTTATGAATTAGACAAACTAAATTCTCCTAAGTAAGCTATCGGGAATTGATGCAGGATGCCGTGAGTAATACTCTTCTTCGATAAATAATATCCTGAGAGGCATATTTTTATAAAGCAGCAACTTTTGCAAGATGCAAGCAAGGACACAAATGCTACAGACATTTCGCTGTATAGAGTGTTACACATGGAAACAACAGCCGCTCAAAAGAAGAAAGTTTCTATTTTCATCGATGCGTCTTACCCTTTAGAGCGTACGAATGACAAACGCTTTAGGAGTCGACATTCCATCGCTCCCTCACCTTGGATACCTGTCGCGGAAAGCCCCTGTTGCCAAGGAGATCCTGCGGTGGGCACGATGGGAACCAGGGACTCAATCTCAAAACTCAATTCTACTCGTGGGCATTTGGTGGGCAGTTTGCCTGGGCTTTTGGGTCTGGATAATTTACATTTTACCATTGTTGCCAATCCTGTTAGTTGCAAGGTCGTGGTCGGTGGCGGCAGTCGTAGTAGACTCGAAGCAGAAAAAGGCTGGAAACGGTATATCTGTTGATGCCCTTAACGAGAAGCAGCAGCAGACGCAGCAGCAACTTAACGACATCCTCCAAGTGCTCTTGCCTGTCGAAAATGTTATGCGTTCGATAGTTGACTTTGTACAATGGTCAAACAATCCAGCAAAGACTCGCCGAACATTCCTGAAATTGGTCTATGTTTATTTCTTTTGGATCACTGCACATCAGCTCTTCGATACACGCTACATACTGCTCGTGCTAGGAACAGTTGCTCTGACATGGTATAGCCCTTGGATTGTCCGTTTCAGAGAGTATATCCAGTATCCTTTGATTAAATCGGTGCTTGCGGCTCTGTTTATCGGTTCCTTGGAAACGGACGAAGAGAAGAAGGACGGCATCATGCAACAAGCCTTAAAATTCCAATCGAAGGTCCTCAAAAAGGCAGAGACAGTACAAAAAGTCGGAAATTCGCAGTTTACCTTTGTCATTTACGAGAACCAGGTGGATGATAGTTGAACGAAAAAAAAGGCCGTTTTGGTTCTTTAACACTGCTCTAACCTTGATCCGTTATCCAGCGGTTATGGCCTTTTGGACAATGGGAGGGTAGAACTTTGCCTGTTGAGCGTGCACCTTGGTCAGACGACGCCAACGAAACAGTACCCACCAAAACGAACTTTGCGTTACCTGATGCTATGCAGGTCACAGTGATAGATCCTGCCAGACCCCACATGGAATATAAAAAGACCTGGGCATGGAAGTGGTTAGACCCAGAGTGGCAACTGAACTTTGACGGCAATGTAGATGAGCTCGGCTGGGAATATGGAACAATCGTGTGGACAATGTTTGATAGATATCCAAAGGGCTTGATGTCAACCCGCCGTCGTCGCTGGTCACGAAGAGCAGAGCTTGATTACCGCGTGCAGGCTGTTTACAAGCAAACAAACGACGAAACTACTATTGCAAATAATGCTGCTAAAATTGCTCAGGAAGCATCTCAGGTCGCCAGCCCGTTGCAGTCGCCCATAGCAGCCGACTTTGTCATGGCCTCAGAAAATAGCAACAGCAACAGCGGCAATAGTCCACCCGCGAGCCCAGCACCAACATCTACTGCTTCCATGACATCCCTTCCACGCTTGGATACTAGTATTATGAACGGTAGAAGCAGCATGACAACCTCTGTACCTCCACCACGATCTCCTGATCACGCTCGACGCGGCAGCGCTGTCGATTTCGTTACTAGTCCCACACCTGTGCCAAGACCGAGTCAGTCAACAGCTATCAGTAGCAACTCTGGACGGACAACGTCACCGGATAGCTTCCGACGTAGACGCGGTAATAGCTTTGCCCAGAGCAACAGGCATACAAGCAGCATGTACGCATCATCCATCGTATCAGAGGACTGGAACAATTCAATGGCCTCGCTCGACAAGCGGGCTAGCGTCCAAAGCAGAGACACAATCGGTTCTAAGAAACGTCGAGAAGCTGTTTGGAAAAGCATTGTTCGCAACTAATTTTTGTTAGCATATCCTACGCATTATATATATATATATATATATATCCATTCTTTATTAACTCAAAATCTATACGTTGCTGATTTATCACAATTTCATTTTATGATAATCATTTTTGCCAAGTTGTCACGGATAATGGTTTCTGCTTCATTTGCAATTCTAGAGACAAGTTCTTCGCATGTGGGTATATCGTTGATCAGACCAACTACTTGGCCTGCACTCCACACTCCATAATCCTTGTCCCCAGTAATATATCCTTGTCGACCTCTTGATCCCGATACGAGCTCCCGGATATCTTCAAATTGAACACCGGGCTGTCTCTCTCTTCGATTGACTTCTTCGGCTACCTTGTTTTTGAAAACTCTAGCTGTGTTCTTGAAGGGACGGTACAAAAGTGCCGTAGACCGTTCATCTGCCTGCACGATAGCCTCCTTAAAGTTCTGGTGTATAGGTGCTTCCTTGGTGCACATGAATCGAGTGCCCATATTAATGCCCTGCGCACCTAGGGCGAGTGCTGCTGCTAAACCGCGACCGTCTCCAAATCCTCCGGAAGCAATGTATGGGATATCTAAAGTCTGCGCCGCTTTTGCCAAAAGAATCAATCCCGGAATATCATCTTCACCAGGATGTCCAGCACATTCGAAACCGTCAATGGAAACCAGATCGACACCCATACGTTGTGCAGACAACGCGTGCTTGATAGCGACACATTTATGGATTGTCGTGATACCAGCATCTTTAAACATGGAGATAAATTCTCGTGCTACAGAAAAAAAGATGGGTATATCTTAGCAACACTGTTCATCTCTCTCTTTTCTTTTTCTTTCTCCATCTTGGTTTGGTAGACTTACGATTATTTCCAGCAGTCTCCACGATAGGTACTTTTTCTTCAACAATGATTTTTGCATAATCCATGTAAGGAACAGGGGCAATGCTGGGCAATATCGTCAAATTGACACCGAAAGGTTTATCTGTCATTGTTCGGCAGCGCCGTATCTCTGCACGCAACGCTTCCGGTGTTGGTTGTGTCAAGGCTGTCAGAATCCCCAGGGCACCCGCGTTAGACACTGCCGAGGTTAATTCAGCTTGACCTACAAAGGTCATACCGCCTGTTGTAAACCGTAAGTGTAAGCATAGTGATGCTCGTTATTGTCAAGGTAGCCAGATCGCCCATACCTTGAACAATGGGATGCTTGATGCCAAGAAGCTTTGTAAGTTTGGTGATGATGACCATGAACGGGGAAAAGGACGACTCATTTCACGCAGTGACAAGGAACACTCTTTTTCACGTTCACTCGGGTCTAAGTTCTGCCCCACACCGAAAACTCCTCGTGAATTTTAGAACAAGATACAATTTTGATCTTGTCTATTGAATTGGAAGATATTACTCGCGTACATATAGCATATGGAGGAAAAAACTGTGAATGATACCAAATTAATGATAATATAAAGCTTTCAAATAAACGGGAGATTACCAACATACAAACGCTACTTCTGTTGAGCTATATAATCCAGAGATATTGTAAGATCTGGCGATTTTTCCACTGCAATGAAGAAGAAGAGGATAATGTTTTCAAGTGGCATTGTCTGGAGCAACAGCAGGGAGTTGACTACTGATTTTACCTATAAAAGTTAGCTGACTAGAGAGGCTGATATGTGGATGTTGCCACTAACGAAGCATAACAATGCGGGCTTCAATGTAAAGTTTACGAAAAGAAGAACCTGTGCATAATCAAGCTCACCCAAGGCAAAGAGATGGGTCGATCGTCAGTAGCCGTATAAAGGAGACGACATGAGTCAAGTGTCTAGACATGCTGTTCCTGAAGAAAAAGTTGGAAGGAACAATCAGTCTGGATCCTTGCATGTTACCGAGATGAGTCTGTTTGAATAATACGGTTACGTCTCTCCTTATTCGTCGACCAATCTTCACTGGGAAAAGATTATGAACAAATGTGATCCATCGTACCCTGTGCATGCGGTGCATTTATCTTGCTGCATCGATGTTCCTTAGCCGAGTTGCTGCGGTCATCGTATCTTATTACATGCTTTGTTCTGCTGTGTACGTAATTGGTTTTTTTGTGAGATGCCCGCTTCAAAAAAGCCTGGGAGAGAAAAGGAAATACAGCTTAGATATCGTGGGATCTTTACAAACGCTATGGGAAGAAACCAAGATGGGATGTCGGAGCCAATTAGCCTTTTGCCGTGGTAAGCGAACCAGGAACAATGGCATTATGCCGTTACAAGCGGATCAGAAGTTTTACCAAAATTAAAAGCTTCTCATCCTTACCAACTTGTCTTTACGTGTTTTATTCTTCCAATCTTGGCAATATACCTTTTCAACCAAACTATCCTTCTATAGAGCTTTTGATGAATAAATGTACTAAAAAGGCTACGTGGGTAAAAATGTGTACGTAACAAAAGGTCAGGATAATTGGCGACATTTGGGAAATGCGGGGAAGACAGTTGGGTTGAGGGTTGTACAAGCACATACCGTTTGCGACGCGCCGAAAGGACGGTATTTGGCACTGTCCTCCTGGTTTCTATATAAAAGCATCATGTTGATGCCATTTGAAGCTTTATCTTTTGACTTTTCCACCTTGTATCTCATTTACTATCACACACATCAAAATGTCTTCTGATTCTAAACCTGAAGTGGAACTTCACGAAGTAGCTGTGGTTGATATCTCGTCTTCAGGGTCTGAAAAGGCCCATCATATTGTCAAAGACGCTGCACATCCAAACGGTGTCGCGGCACCAGCCGTTGGTCATCAACACGGTCAACCTGGTCAAGCTAATCCATTATGTATCGGCTTTGCGGCCTTCTCTCTTTGCTCCTTTGTGTTTGGTCTTTTCAACTCTGGTTTCATTACTGATCTTCCTCAAGTCGCTGTTGGTGTCTCGCTTGGTTTCGGTGGAATGGGCCAGTTTGTAGGCGGTATTCTGTGCTATCTCCAAGGGGAGACGTTCCCTGCCACTACCTTCCTTACATACTCGGGCTTCTTTTTCGCATTTGGCGTCATGTTTTGCGCCGGATCTGGCTTCCTGGAAGCAGCAACAGCGGACGGCACAACGCACAGCTTAACCAGTGTATGGCTCTTATCCAGCTCGCCTTTGCCATTGCTACGTTCTTTTATCTGCTTGGTGCTCTGCGGCAACCGATACTTATCCGGATCTTGCTTCTCTTGGTATTCCTCACTTACCTCTTTGGTTCGATTGGCGCTTTTACTGAAAATGCTGGTCTTACAAAAGCTGGTGGCTGGTTCTCCTTTATTTTGGGTGTTGTAGGATGGGTGAGTGTTGATCGCCGTCGTGATGGAATTATTACAAAGCAAGCTTATACTTAACACGGATTCCGTTTTATAGTACATTATGTGCGCTTTGTTGTACGAAGAAAAGAATACCCCAATCAAGCTGCCATTGTTCTAGTCTGCATGTTTTCATGCATGAATGTCGGTAGCTAAATTGCATAGCAGTGAAAAGCATTATGCAGCGCATGTTGCTTACATAACATGTGGCTCAAGTATATATTTCTATACATCTCGTTGTTTTACAGACATGGCTTCTACTTTGCAATTCTTTTATGTTCTTTCCAGCAATATACCATTTTGCAAAGTAGCTTCGTAAGGTGCTCTCACTTGTAGCTGTAAAATGCTATTTCTTTAAACTCCCAAGGCGCTCCAAGAATCTCAGCGCGTGAAAAGGCTAATAAGTCATGTTTTTCCTTGAATGTGAGATGCTCTAAAAATAAACGAAGATAACAAGGGCATGATGGAAGCTTATATCATCCTCTGTACTGTAGTGTCCTAGCTGCTTCCGACCGAGGATAGGAATTCAAAGGAAGATAGATCGTGGCAAGATGTAGTAAAAGCACGGGTATATTCCAAGTACTTGTACTGCTGCCGGCTGATGACGAAAGCAGATAATGGTTCCTATTTGAGAAAATAGACATCTTGATGTCAATAGATGATGATAGTTTGCAAGTATCCGTGTAATTAAGTCGTAGGCTTCTCAGGATGCCTTATTTACTTATGAGGATGATCGACAGCAAAATGAATCTTACAACCTGTTGCTGGAATTCGTAGAAAATTCCGTCAAACAAAAATTATCCCAAGACAACCCGGACAGATAACAAGATTTAGTACTAAAAGCATTATCTGCTTGCATCGTTCGGCACGCAGTATCTCAAGCTAATAAATCGCTGGCAAAGAATGCTTCTTTTGACTTTTTTGGATTTCGACACGTAAGCTGCTAGGTCTTCCAAGCGGAGAAAATGCTTTGCATAAACGCCGAAACACAGTTTTAGAAAGAGACGCGCAATCTCTATCGATGTTTTTGTCTTAGTTTGAAGTCAGATATCATTGCTATTATCATTTAAAAATCCACAGCTTGTCAAATACTTGCAGTAAACTATACTTTTCAGTCAACATGTCTCAACATCTTAAGCAACTCGGCAAAAATGGTCCTATGGTCAACCCTTTGGGACTCGGCTGTATGGGCATGAGCGAATTTTACGGTACTGGTAACGACGAAGAAAGCATAAAGACACTTGAGCACGCTATCAAACAAGGGTAACTTCTAACTACGAGTCAATAAGAGGTGTAAGTTATTCACTGCCGCTTTTCGCTTTTACTATCATAGGTGCACCTTTTGGGATACTGCAAATGTCTATGGTAACGGCAAGAATGAACGACTGATTAGCCGAGTCCTCAAGGAAAACCGCGACAAGGTCTTCATTGGTACCAAGTTCGGTTTTGTCCGCAATGAAAAAGGTGACTTTTTGGGTCTCTGCGGCAAGCCTGATTATGTTCGCAAGTGCTGCGAAGAATCCTTGGAACGCTTAGGCATCGATTACATTGATCTTTATTATCAGCATAGAGTTGACCCTGACACGTAAGTGAAAGCACTTTGCGCTATATCTCTTGATGAGCAAACATACCAAATCCATTCTTGTAATATTATAGACCTATTGAGGAAACTGTCCAAGCTATGGCAGAGCTGGTCAAGGAAGGCAAAGTCCGTTACCTTGGTCTCTCCGAATGCAGCGCGGACGAGCTCCGTCGTGCCTACAAGGTCCACCCGATCACAGCTGTTCAGATGGAATATTCTCCATGGACACTCGATATCGAACAAAATGGTCTCCTTGAAGCTGCTCGAGAGCTTGGTGTCGCTGTTGTTTGCTTGTAAGTTTCAATCATTGTCTCAGTATTAGAGGTACATTAGGTGAAACTAACATCTATAATTATCGCAAAATAGCTGTCCTCTCGGTCGTGGTTTCCTAATTGGTGCTATCAAGTCTCCTGACGACTTCGAGCCTGGCGATTTCCGCCGTACAAGCCCTCGCTACATGCCTGGCAACTTTGAAAAGAACTTGAAATTGGTCGATCAAATCAAAGAACTCGCAGCCAAGAAGGGTGTTACACCTAGTCAATTCGTCCTTGCATGGATTCTTGCCCAAGGTCCAGAATTCTTTGTCATCCCTGGCACCAAGCGTATCAAGTATCTCGATGAAAATTTGGGTGCTCTTGACGTCAAGCTCACACCCGAGGAAATCGCTGAAATGCGCAAAATTGTGGATGAGGCTGAAGTTCATGGCCCGCGCTACAACGCTGCTTTGAAGAAGTGGAACACAAAGGCAAAGGACTAGAAGATATACACCCGCAACAAAAATGATTCCTGCGTAAATAAATAATATCTTTGTAAAAAAGTAACCAATTGTCGGTTGTTCCATTTACATCCTCAGTTATTTGCCACACGCGGGGTGATTGTCATTTTACTTTATTATTGTTGTCTTCTGGGACAAGAGTACTAACGGATATATTTCTCGATCCTCATAGTTTACGGCGCTGATCAATCAAACATTTATGTCTTTATTGTATTCACTGGATTGTCTGCCCTAAATGCAGAAACCCTCTAAAAAAGCTTTTCTTTTTTTCGATGAACACGATTGCATTGACCAGTTCAAAGATAAATTCAGCGTCAGTATTTACTTTCACCCAGAAAATATCACATGGTAACTTAGAAGAAAGGCTTACTCGACATTCAATCTCGGTATATAATTACTTACAAATCATGTTTTGTTCTGCACTTTTCGTCAAACCACTGTGCCATGTTATACAGCTGGATACGACTTAAACCTTAATCTCAACCCATGAACACCAGACATAATATCACACAATATGAGCTATGTCATACAAAAGACTTTGCTGTAAAGTATGCAGTGAACAGGCAGATAACTCAATCCATGTCAATGAATCCTATATATATGATTACTCTTTTTTTAAATAAGTGCAAATATTACCTCTTTCAGTTTATTTGTTAGTGATCGACGTATATTCCATACAACCGTTTTAACTGACTGTGAGTCCCCGCACTTTGTAAGTAAGCCCCAGAACCCCCGATGATTTCTTTTCTCTTTTTCTGTCACACTATGGATTGACAGAAAACGACTACGCCGGACGAGGCTGAGGACTTTTAGTAGCTTTCGCGAGGGCATCGGGGCATATAGTGTAACCCACCTATTTATATAGACGGGGGGCTAGCAAAAAAGATATAAAAGAATGACAAACAGAGGGCACAGGAAGGGAGTCAGTATTTAGTCAACGAATTCAAGAAAGATGCTCAAGACAGTTATTGCTGCTTTGTTCCTCACCACCTTGGGATTGCTGTCCGAGACAGCTAATGCTAAAGAGCTTCAAGACTGCACCTGCTACTGGAAGAAAGACAACCTTATTGCGGACAAGATCGCTAGTGGATGCTGTACTGGTGATGGTGGCTATGATGGCTGGTATTGCACTACATCTACCCCCGAGCAATACAAGGCATGCTGCATCGAAGCTGACGAAACCTTTATCACGGAGTGCCTTGATCACTACAGCCCGCCCGAGTAAATCAGCCTCTGATGTTGGAAATTCCTTGAACAGTTACTCAAGCTACGCAGCGCCATCTGATGTAGCAAAATATATTAATAAATTTGCATGTGAATCCGTTTATAATATACTCTTTGCCTCAATTTGCTACTTGGTAGGTAGTTTATTTCGCGTCAAGCCGGCTTACATTGTGAATAGAAACATATCTGTTTTAAGCCCTCGCTGGTTTCAATAATATGCATGTACTGTATCTATGCAGAAGCATACAAGTTGACGTGGGTTCGTTGGTGTAACCTTCACGTCGATTTGATCGCACAGTTCTTGTTTTACCTAAATTGGGGGGTTTTCCGTTGAACCTGCAAATGTCAGGGCAAAGAAAGCAATTTGACAAAATATTATTTTCTCAAAATAACGATCAGACTCTAGAGAGAAAGCACATAAAGATCAATGCATAGCATATCGTATCGTATCGTATCATCTGCCGGCTTCTTCGACAGCGGCAGGATTGGTGCGCTGCATAGAAAATAGGGGCCTCGAGCAATCAATTCGTGGCGCATTGATGTTATCAATTACGAGTTCAGCAAAGGCTGTATGGTGAAGGAGATATCTGGATCAAAACGTGAAGTATGTAAAGACAGTATTGATTGTATTGTTCTATCCGATAAAAACAATTAAATGAGACAAATGCGCTAGGGCAGGGAAGGAAGATCCCACTTGCTTTATTCCAGGCACTCGCTAGCGATATGATGAATATGCCAAGTTAGAAGCATAGCTCGATCGATCTATCATTATAGTATAATTTATCTCGGTGCGATTCTTTGTATTTCGTCCAGACGGTCGTCGTCGTATAGTACAATGCTTGAAGCATTGGCGTTGAGCAGAGAGTACGCTCATATCTCTTATTCATTACACTCATATCCTTTTCCCAGCCGTTATAAAAGCCAACAGCAGGATATTTAGAGTATTATATCAAATAGTAGACTTATCATAGCTCTATGTAGTTAGGCATTTCCAAGGAGCGACGGGGTCCGCGGTCCGCATATAGTAGGGGCACGGAACTTGAAAGTCCATGCAAGTGCTGCGGGGCTTTTGTACACTGTTCTTCCACACATGGCTCTCAAGCGCATTCAAAGGGTAGGCCTGGATGGCCTTTTCCAGCCCCTACCAAATATGCTAAAGTCGAAATGGTGCTATTAGGAATTAAGTGATTTGGCAAAGAATGCTCCACCGGGAATCTCGGCAGAACCTGTTAACGACGATTTATTCCAGTGGCAAGGTAAGCTGTCCGAGGACGTTACTGCATATAACAATTGTCAGAGAAAAGGCTCACACCCTGAAATAGGATACATACAGGGACCAGCAAGTATCCTATGCTCCTGAAGGCTATGTTTATTTACTCTCTCTCACACTTATATTTCCGTTTCATGCTAGGCTGACAGTCCATACAAAGGCGGCGTCTTTAAGCTCGACATCACCTTCTCTGCCGATTACCCATTCAAACCTCCAGTGGTACGTCATTCGATGATGAAGATCGTCATGAATAAATAGTAAATCAAACGCTAACTTGTAACGCGCATGCTTTGTACAGGTAAAATTCATCACAAAGATTTATCATCCAAATATCGACGACGATGGTTCTATCTGTGTGGACATGCTTAAAGCAGATGTCTGGAAACCAGCGACTAAAGTATATCAAGGTAATTGACGGCCATAGCTAGATATTTGTCTTTCCCTAGTCTCAGTGTTGCTGATCTGTGGGATTTTACCAGTATTAGAAGCTATCATGACCTTATTGCAACATCCAAACCCTGACGATGCCCTCGTTGGATCCATTGCTGAAGTGTATAACACTAACCGTGCTAAGTTCGAAAAGACAGCAAAGGAGTACGTCAAAAAGTATGCGTCAGCATAAATTAACATCATTGTCAGTAATTTGACGCAGATCCTTTGTCTTTTTCCGGAAACAAAAAAAACAAATAAAAAGATGCATACAAAAAAAGAAATTGATATTGGCATGGCAGATCTAAGGTCGCAACTGGAGGCCGTTTGAATTGATGAATTGGGCAAGTGAGAGAAATGCCGCTCGCGGGATGAGTTGGAATATACCTTCGCTATGTCTATTTTGGAATTAATAGGAAAAATTGTGCCTACGATGTAAGGAGATTTGTAGCAAGTAGACTTATTTACATGACTTTGTTAATACACGCGATGATGAAAACTCTGCGGGGACATCAATGTATAGTCGATTTCAGCTGTCCAAGTGCCACCATGGGCAATGAGCTGCTTCTCCTAGATTTCAGACTCCGGTGCGACGACTGGCCCAAGACATTGTGTCAAGTTGGCACCATGGCAACTTCCTCTTTCATCTTGCTTACTCGGTATGTATATGCTAGAGCGTAGATGCATCCAGCTCGTCGAGAACGGATGGATGGATGGATGCACGACAATGTGGAATGAATGGATGGATTTTCTAAATTTTGGATTTCTCCAAGGCCACCATGGTTTTGAAGCACAACAACCAATTGCCTAACCAGCACTTCCGCAAGCAATGGCAACGCCGGGTCAAGACCTGGTTCGATCAGCCCGGTCGCAAAAAGTCGAGAAGAATTGCGCGCATCCAGAAAGCCGCTCGCATCGCCCCCAGACCCGTTGATGGTCTCTTGCGCCCTGCTGTCCGCTGCCCCACCCTCCGTTACAACATGAAGTTGCGTGCTGGCCGTGGTTTCACCCTTGAAGAACTCAAGGTACACTGAGGAAATGAGGAGAATTGTTGAGAGAGGATCATTGGCTAATGTACATGTGGATAAACCAAATAGGAAGCTGGCATCAACCGCAAAGTTGCCCGCACCATTGGTATCGCTGTCGACCACCGCCGTCGCAACCGTTCCCAAGAGTCCCTTGAGCTTAACGTTCAACGCTTGAAGGCATACAAGGCTAAGCTTATCATCTTCCCCCGCAAGACTGGTAAGCCCAAGGCTGGTGACTCTGAGGTAAAGAAAAAGGCGAAACGTTACAATATAGATTTCCAACAAGATCGAATGTACTCAAATATCAACAACTTACTTTTCAGGCTGCTGAGTGCGCTGCTGCTGTTCAGCTCCGTGGTGGTCTCCTTCCTATCGAACAAGTCTCCAACATCCCTGAGGCCCGCACCATCTCTGCCGAGGAGAAGAACGTCTCTGCTTTCGAGAAGCTTAAGGAAGCTCGCAAGGATGCCCGCACCTGGGGCTACCGCGAAAAGCTTGCTCGCGAGAAGGCTGAAGAAGAGGCCAACAAGGTAAGAATGGAGAAAAAGATAAAATGGTTTCTTGCGATTATAAATAGGATGCTAACTCGCTCTTGTTTTTCTCTCTTTATTACTTGTTTTATAGAAAAAATAAATTGTTGCATCCGTCCTTGTTGCAAGGAAATAAAAAAGCGATTGGTTTCTGTGAAGGTCTTCTAATATCCAGCAGCGTAACCATCACCACGCGGGTCACTACCTGCGCCGAGTACGCGCTTTCCTGTTCTTGGATCACTTCTGACACGAATGACTTGACCGCGTCCGAACATGGATCGTTTGTGGTTTCGAAGAAGGATACAAGTGTGTCCTCGAGCCTTAAGTTCTTCGATAACTTCAGGAGTGATTCCGTCTTCAACGTACACTACAGTATCATTCACGTCCGTAAAGCTATAGGCATAGGGAGAAGTAGAAGATTGAGAGATGCAGACGCGGGGTAAATCAACGGCATGCTGAGGGTTGGCCAAATAATGCATTAAATTCATGACAACCTGGACATGGCCTTGAGGCTGCATAAAACCACCCATGACACCAAAGCAAGCCTCTAGATCGTGCTTGCCATCCGCTGCTTTGCGAGTAATCATGGATGGGATGATAGTGTGGTTAGGACGCTTCCTCGGACCAATGCAGTTTGGATGTCCTTCAATCAAGTTGAAGTTGCAGCCTCGGTTATGCAAAGCGAAACCACAGCCTTCTGGGACGACATGTGTCTGACAACATCAAGGGGTCAGCATATCAAATATTTGAAGTATGAGTTGAAACTTTTGACTTACACCAAAATGCATAAAGTTGGAATTCTGAGAAAAAGGGGATGCACATTAGTATTTTCAAGCTTTTTCGAATAACCCCCATTCATGTTTATGACTTACAATGAAGCTGCAAGCGTTGCCTTCTTCATCAACAACCGAAAAGTAAACAGTATCGCTGTTTTGGTCAGGGTAACCTTTTTGGATATTATCGTCTCTCTTTTTCAAGTCGATCAGCTTTGCTCGTTCAGACAAGTATTCCTAAGTAAAATAAAATGGCATCAGTCAGCCTCTGTTATCTATTTGATGGAATTCTAATATCGCTGATACCTTGCTCAGAAGCTTTTTAGTAGGAACAGGAACCACCTGGGGATCAGCAACGTAGTAACGAGTGTCAGAATAAGCAAGACGCAAAGCTTCAACGATAATGTGTAGATATTCTGCAGAGTTATGCTCGATCTTTGTAAAATCGATACCGTGCTGTTCCTCAAGTGCTTGGATGATACCCAGTGCCATCAAAGCGGTAATACCACTGCCATTTGGAGGAATCTCCCAGATAGTCCAGTCGTGGTAATCGATGGAAATGGGTTCCGGAATATACTCTGTATCGTGAGCAGCGAGGTCTTCCAATGTCATTGTACCGCCTCGGGCCTGGATAGCAGAGATGATGGCTTTGGCAATTCGGCCTTTGTAGAATCCTTCTTTGCCATTAGCTGCAAGTGTCCTGAAGGTTCTGTATACCAGCCGGGTAAGAAAACGATACAATTACCAAGACTATAAATGTTCATCTCTTACTCTGCCAATGCGGGGATCCTGATAACTTCACCTTCAGCGGGCGCCTGACCTTGGATCAACAGGTCTACGTTGTCTCCGTTGGCCTTCTTCAGAGCAGCCTCTTCCTCTTTCCACTATTCTCGGGGTTAGCTGACAGCATTGCTACATTTTGATCCTTGTTTTAACTTTTCGGCTTACCATTCTAGCAGAGATATGACTAACAGGAAAGCTAAGATAGAAATACCAGTTAGACTCATATGCTGGATGACATCGAACTTTTAATTGCTGATATACCCATTTTCTGCCAGATCAATGGCGGGTTGCAGAATGGTTGCCATGTCAACTTTTCCTGAACCAAATCTTTCAACAGTATCGACCCACGCAGCTGCAGCGCCAGGAACCGTGGCAGCATGAATACTGTTGGGCGGCAAAGTCACGCCGTCTTGACCTTCGCTCTTCAAGAGTTCTAATGTAAGAGCTGCAGGTGTTCTTTTTTGGTCAAGAAAAGGTTAACGAAATAGAACAAAGTGATGAAATTTTGAATATACAAGAACCGACCTTCCGGAGCCATTGAGACCAGTGACAGTGCGTGTTTTCGCATCATAAAAGAGACAGAATGCATCGCCGCCGATACCAGTCGAGGCGGGTTCTGCACACGTCGTTAATATCCCAAATATTCCAAATATGCACTGATCTCTATATTTTTCTTTGTTCTTTCTCACCAGTAACATTCAGGGCAGCCGCTGTTGGGATGTACGTGGGATTGGGTGAGAAAAGATTACTTAAAATCACGATCCGACCTATCAGGAAGCTTACCCACAGCTACAGCTGCATCCTATGCAAGAAGAAGGAACTATGAATTCTACTCTGTAACGAAAAATAAATGAAAAATGAAACCAAAAACTTACAGCCGCGTTACCTCCCTTCCGAAGAATCTCTACACCAGCCTGCGTTGCAAAAGGTTGACTGAATCACCGGGCACTCGGAATTAGCTTTATGTTATATATATATGCAGAATGCTCATGAGCGATCAGCAACACTCACGAACTGGCAACCATGCCATGAGTCGAGTATACGGTGGAGCGTCGAGAAATAAAGGGCAGAATGTCTTTTTCGGTTGTCATAGCGATAGTACGGAGGAGCAAGAGTGTTTGTTCTCTTCCACCGATAGCTCGGTCAAGAAACCTTAAATGCTGGGTATCACAAGCTGACATCTCTCCCGGCTGTCTAAAACTTTATGGCGCTTGTGTGTGAACGATAGTGAAAAGGATTCTGTATTGCTTTGAATACACTACTGGCTTTTATTTCTGCTTAATGTGCATTTCATTAGCCTTTGAAGTACACCTTTTCAACTTGTGACAAAAAGCAGACGGCCGGTCCCTCGGAAGTGGCGAAAATATTGAGCGATAGTCGTTATCTTGTACAGACTCTTTAAAAGCTTTCCGGAGCTGTTCCAGACTTGTATCCATGAAGGATTCCCACCCTTTCATTATGGACAGTAGCTTTCATTCGGCTGCGAAATAATCTTGCATCATCATTGGATGAACAGTGAGGAAATGAAAAGGTCGTTTAGCCAGCACTCAGAGCATGAATGGCAATCATATTATTCCTATAACGCTTTACTAGAAGGAATTTAAAGCACTGGGTGAATGTTGTTTCTGTGAATGCGTCTACCGTTAAATGCAGTCTCCTCTTGCAGCAAGACCTTCAGGAAGAAGTTCCTGACCATTTTGTGGCAGAAGATTAACCAAGAGTTACGACTCAATCAGATTATGCACTAGAAAGAAACGTCCTCAACTGATTTCTGCAGTCTGCTCTGTAGCTAGATTCGATACAGCATGGCCTTCTCCAATGGTAGGTCGTCGTTCGCTCCTAGAACATTTTATTTCCATTAGTTATATTATCTTGATGATGAATGTAGACTAATCTTTGTATACAGTGCTCAATGATGAAAGTCTTGGAGCAACGGGCCTATCGTTTATCAGGCGCTGTATTACTAGGGACATTGAGACATTGAAAATGTAACTTTACAGTGGTTTTTCAGCAGAAGGAAAAGCTCGGCCGATTAGACATGTGGAGACTTTCTGCGCTTTTCTGTTTCATGTGTCAAAAGAGGAAGTTCTCTCTGTCTTTCTGAACTCCTTATGGAAGGGAAATAATTGCAAACAGATTTAATATATATCAGCCATTTTGCATGAATTGGTACGACGTTGCCTCGCTTTACCTGTCCTGCTGAACGCAACGAGTGTCTGCTTTTCCTGCCGCACTACATTCCAGATATCTCTCGCGTCCTCCCATCTCTCATACCGAAAGTAAGCAATATCAAGGCATATGATAGTATGAGCTTCCGCGGACAAACAAATGTACAGATTAGGCATCGTTTCCTCGGCAATTTCATTCTCATCGTAACGCAAGGTACAAACAATTGATCAGTACAACATTACATAGTAATCCCATCGTTCAGGCACACACGATTGCTGTGAAACGTTTCATATTCCCGGACAAGGGCAAACGCCTCCTTTAATTTATGAATATTTGGATCGAAGAATACTATAGAACTGGCTGATGCCTGGGTGCATGTCAACAAATAATCAGAGATTCTACCTTTAAGTCCTCTCGAGAAGGTCCATAATCAGAGCCCGTTCTATTTGCAGCGCAAAGAGTACCCAATCCTTAACTGATCATGTGAGTTATCGGATTACATACAATGAGTATTAGCTGACGAAAAAAGACCCTTTCAGGGTTCGTGAAAAGGACCCCCTTGCTTCGCTCCTGGACGCACAAGCTTATCAAACACAAATGAAATGGTAATCAGTGCATGATTCTGATTGTCATATGTCGTTAGCATGTTCAACTCGGGAGCTTAGTGTAATCTTAATTTCGTTTCTAAGACTAGGACAAATGACGATATCCACCAGCTTATCCTGGTCTTTGAATGACCTCACGTTTGGCAAACAAATGACGAAAACTTGGTAATGGCATGTATGTGATGACAACAATAGCTATCTTCAGCTGTTCTATCTGCAAAAAAAGCATATGACAATTAACTAAACTTTAGTTGGGTGCATACGACATTGGTTCTTTCCACTTCCAAGAATTCTCTTTATTCCTCGACATACCTAGCACAAAGTGGTTCCCTGACAAAATTTATGTAATCCTTTGAACATGTGCCTAATAATGCGTTATATGGGACAAAGATTCCCTTGATTTGCTGACTAACCTGGTCTGATCACGTTGTAAGATGAACCCTGGCTGCAATGAAGGTAATACTTAAAAATGGGAAGCCGTGCTACCATGTTGTGTTTGCAAACCATGAAACAAGCGCGGAACGACGGAAAAGATTCTCAAGATAACGACACTTGCCGTGGGAAGTAGAATGTAACATTCCTTCTCTATAAAAGACCCTGAAAAAAGACCTTTAAGTCCCTTACATCAAGCTTGAGTACGAACATGAAGCTCCTAGTGCCTCTATTAGCTGCAGCGGCCTCCTTGGCTTCTACCGTCCTTGCAGACAAGGCAATTGTTGGTTATTTTCCAAACTGTAAGTTGCAGGACAAGCATCTTGTGCTGTTACATATGTAGTAGACTAACTTTTACTCCCAAACCCAATATAGGGCTCTATGCGCGCTATCCAGGTGAGGAATTGATTTTCGTCTATACGTCTTGAGATATCGGAATGTGGAATAATTAAATTCGGGATGATAGTTTCCAACATTGATTTTTCACAATACACGCATATCAACTATGCATTTGCGATTTTGATTAAAGGTGCCACTCCTGAATGGACTGACGATTACCAGGTTTCTGTTCAACTCCCTGAGCTCGTCAAGGCAGCGCATGCCAAGGGTGCCAAGGTTCTTATCTCCGTTGGTGGATGGAGCGGATCCATCACTTTTAGGTATTAATGAGATTGTGTACAATCACGATAGTATCTGAATTGACTCAATACTCTTAACTTATGCAGCTCTATGGTCGCGGATGCTTCCTCACGTCAGACATTTATTAATTGGTGCACAGATCAAATTGCCAAGTAAGTAAACTTAAGATGCATCTTCGGAGACCTAGCTGTTGCTAATTGAGATTCTTTTCTGTTGCCAGGTACAACATTGACGGTATTGATATTGGTAAGTTAAAACTTTGACAGCAACGTTTTACCCCCATTTAACGATGTACACTCTGTTATAGACTGGGAATATCCAGGCCGCCAAGGAGCGGGCTGCAACGAAGTTAGCGACTCTGATACCGAAAACTTCCTTACACTGCTCAAGGAACTTCGTGCAGCATTGAATAGCAACTCGACGCAAGGTGGTGCGAAGGAATTGACAGCAGCTGTGCATGTCCGCACATTTAATACTCCGTCAGGCAATATGCAGGATGTTTCAGAGTTTGCAAGTGTGTTTGATCGCGTCAATATCATGACATACGATATTAACGGCGCGTGGAACACCACAACTGGTAAGTAAGATGAAAAGAGGTGTACACATTAGGTAATCTTCTGAGTCGCTATGTCATCTTTAGGACCTAACGCGCCCCTCAACTTTGAACCCGGATACGGCGATGCTGACAGCTTTGTATCTGCCATTGAAAACTGGAACAAAGCTGGAATGCCTTATGAGAAGATTTGCCCCGGTGTCGCGTTTTACGGTCGTTCAGCAAGTTAAGTCGGAATAATAGACCTATCGTTCTCTACTGCGTTCAGTATTGACAACGAAGTCTGATATAGCTTCTACTGTCGACATGACAAACACCAATCAGTATCAACCGCAAGTCGCCGGCAAGCCACCACATGGTGATTCTATCGACGCTTACTGGCAAGATCCTTATTGTTCGCAAGGCATGAAATCAAGAATAGGAAATTACACTAGTCAGTCACATCTAATTGTTCGTATAATGGAAATAGATCCCGGAGGACTATCTGGCATTTGGCGCTATGGCAACCTGCGTTCTCAAGGAGTTTTGACTACACCTACCACTGCCGCTTCTCCGTGGATCCGTCGTTGGGATAATGTCACCCAGACACCTTGGCTCTTTAATCCTACCGACAAGACTTTTATTTCTTACGATGATCCCGAGTCTCTAGCCATCAAGGTCAACTACGCTAAATGCAAAGGACTAGGTGGTCTAATGGTGTGGTCTGTGGATGAAGATTCCTCCAACGGCGAGCTGCTCGCAGAGGTGGCAAAGATCAAATCAGGTATGATTAACGCTTTGCTGTGAACATCTTTTATTTTTCCCTCAATTGATTAACATGACGATGCACTGCTTTCTTGGACACACAGGCTCACCTTCTTCATGCCCTTCATAATGTTTTTTTAAGTCTTATCAAATAAATATTTATACTTACATATTTATGCAGTGGGCAAAACACCTCCAGGCATAGCAAAGTGATATATCCATGTGTTGCATCTCTTCATGTACCTTCACGTACGCCTTATCATTTGCGACTAACTGCGGCTAAAGTTTTCTTGAGTTGATGCCAAGTTTTTCTAGACAGAATCGCTTGCTAGTACGCATCCTCATCGATATTTGTTGCAGCATGACTTGATCCAAATAGATGTTGCCTAGCATCAATGATGAGGTTGCTTTCTTGGACAAACTCCAAAATATTACTTACTAGTTCCTGATTCATATTCGTTTGAAAGAATTGCTAATAGTAACTCGTTAGCAAATATTGTTTGCAATCCACAAGAATAAACAAAGCTGTGCTCGCTTACTGTTCAGAGGACGTAGTAGCATTCTTTGTCTGGAGATTTTAGAAGTATAATCCGTGCTGTCTTAGTCCCAAGCGGAATTCACAAGAAGGATTTCGACCATTTACGCTTTCAAATAGAGAATATTTCATTTATTGATATTTGTTTATTGGACGAGCGGACACGAATGAATACGAATAGCGAGAATAACAAAGCTAAACGGATAACTAAATGGTATTCTCCACGTTTACAGAGGGCTTTGGCACGAATAAGCCAGTGACAATGGACGACGAAGCGCCAAATTTCCTTGCAAGATGGCAGATGCCTCAGTGGAAGAGCCTCCTTTCGGATATGTTCACTGCATCCACACCAGTTCAAAATCTTATTTCGTTGTCGTATGAGAAGTATTTACCGCTTTTCCTTGGGACTGTATAGAGCCGCGTACTGTGCGTAAGTCCTGCCACATCGTGAGGGGTTGCATTTGAATTGTCATTCTTGAGCAAGGGCTCGCGAGTAACAATGACCGCGAGTTATTCAGTTTTCTCTTGGAGAACGACTTACGGGACCATGGAAATTTCCATGTGCTTGTCTAATTCCTCTTGGCATGAGGCATTCTCGTCACATAATGTGCAATTATCTAACAAAGAAATCAGGTCGCATATTAACGCTAGGTACATTGTGCTGCACTTACAACAAGATCAGCATGAAAGTTTCGTGCATGTCTGTAGAGTGCTTTTGGCTGCGAGAACGTGCTCTCGCAATTGGTAACAGAACATGCAAAACATGCAATGACAGTCTGTTGATCGAGGAGGAGTATATGTTAGTAGTTTGTTGCAGAACTACAGTTGACGGATAAGTGCTGCTAACCTTTTGTTCCGAGTGCTTCATATCTTTATGCGTCTTCAAGTAATCCTTCCTTGAAAATCTGCTTTTTTTTGCAACCTTCTTCATCGCAAGCAAATGGATTATTCTAATATAAGTTGTACGAGTATCCAGTTTCAGACGTGAAAGAAAATAACAATGCCGGGAACGAGGAATTTGAAGACATACTTGGTTGTGATTTAATGCAATATGACTTTCAAGCAAATTGGGAGCATGTATGCGCTTTTTGCAAAATTCGCAGACGCAATCCTATCGAAAGCAAGATTCGTAAATCCGTAGCGATATTTACAATGATTTGTGTTCCTTACATAGCCGAGTCTATAAAATAATCTGCTGTGCCTGTCAAGACGACCTTTGCACTCGGATTGTTGATCGAGCCAGCTTTCATTTGTGCAAGGGAAAGCACAAACCTATCCTTTAAGGCTCGGGTAGGAAAGCCAGATAAGGATAGCTTACGATCCCCAAGGAATGCGCGTTGGCCATTCGAGCAAAAGGTAAACCGTTATATGGGGAGGAGTTCAAAGGACTAATATCGGTAAAGTTATCGATGCTCGACTTAACATCTTTATACTCGAATTCCTTGACTTCTGGGTTTCCTTGAGGCACTCATGCCCGGCAAGTATTGATATAGTCGATGACCAGCTTCACTGGTGGTGGTGATGCGCTGCCTGGATCTTGCTGCTCAACATACTGGATGAAGTTTAGAAGGTTGAGATCATATGTGGTTTCAACGTCCTGGAGACCTGAAAATCCCCAGTATGCGTTTCAAATCGAACAGATTTTTTTCGTACAGATCTCTGTAGCTAAATGTGACTGGTCGGGAACCGCTGGTAAACGAGATCATAACTCACTGTCCAACAACGCATACCATGCTATCTTGAAGTCCTCCTGCCAGTTATGTGTGGAATGATACTCGCTTCGGCGGTATAGCAGTGTCAGGGATGCAATCGTCGTTCGTGAGGAATTTCTTGAGAAGATTGAGCTTGCCATCCATCGGGATACTGTCCTCTTGCAACAGGATAAGACCATGCTTCAGCAAGCTATTACTTTTGTTGATAGGATGGATGTATAGTACATGGTGATTCCTGTCTGGTACGTTTTGGATATGAGAGTCATTAAAGTCCAATTCGGCCATAAGATCCTGTAACCAGACGAGAATCACACTGTCTCGCGCGCAGAACCGCTAGCCGCTGTGGCGTATTCCGATCTTTGTGTACTACTGTTGTAGGACCACGATCCTGTGTGCCATCGGGCGGCAGGAGTCCATCGAGAATAGATATGAAGAATCGGCACCCGGTGTCTTACGGGTAGAACTCAGTCAGCAGCTTTCATTTTGCTGGAATGCATGCCGGTACTGTCGAGCACGTGTTGTACAATTAGCGGCCAATGTAGAGATGAGTGAACCATATCGAAAGAAAGTGAAGAGAAAAAGAAAAATGGGATAAATGTCGTACAAGAATTTTCTGCATGAATGAAACAATGAGAACATTATTCATTCATTGACAATGCAGCACAAGGACTGACGAAGCAATCGAGCCTGTTTCCTAATGACTTTTGAAAAGGAAGTTGTGAAGCACCCGATATCAACACGTGTATATTAAGAAGAATACTTAAATGAAGAAAACCTTCGGCATCATACCGTGAATTACAGCGGATGCCCTCCCATTCGTTGATCTCATTGACCAATAAATCGCGAAATTAATACCTGCCAGCATACGGATGCCCGTGATTCCAGTGGATATTTACCACTAGATCGAGGATGTCAGTAAATATCAGTAAACTATAGAATACCACTTTGCGATTCAGATTGTTAGAAGGAGTTGAAGAAAGATGCCATGCAAAAACGAGAACACGACTATGTAAGCTTCCAACTTGCCTAAGCACCATGGATATTGACGAAATCACTAGCAAAAGATGAAGTATACTGTCAAGCTCGTAGATATTTCATGTGCAATTGAATGCTCTTTACCTCTTTCTTCATTTATGAATAACAAACATTGCTTCCCAGACTTGACATTCTGCTTTTTCTAAGTCCACATCCTTGGTAATGAATAAATATTCATCCAGTTTAAGCAGCGGACATCTCTTTAGTACTCTGTTCTTCCATTTTTCATGATAACGCCGATCCCCAGCTGCAAGCTGGCAAGCAAGATTTCTGGTGGTGCAACCATGTCAAGGTAGCACCAACGCAGGGTGCACAAAATCCAATTAGCGCTTAGAGGACACAGTGCACAAGGTAGTGATCCTTTTCCTCCAATGGATACAACAGAGAGGCCAAGGCCACGAGATACTGACCTTCACAGCGATACAAATGTGCCCCTGTTTCTTGGGAGAAGACATTCATCCGTAAATACAACTAGCCGATCCGGTACTTTAAATTGCGGCAAAAGGCTACATCGAAAGGCTCTTTCACTCGATACCACTCCTCTTTTACACAGCACCAACTCGCCGTACTACGCCACGTCCTTTATTGAACCTCTAGAGTTCAGTCAGCACAAAACCATTTCCGAAATCGCCGTTCTTTCACAACCCCATCCTTCTCATTCAAGTAGGTCTTGCTTCAACACAGAACCTACTTTGCAAGACGCTTAGAACCTTTTGTGTGTGTGTGTGTGTGTGTATATAAAAAGCAGATCCTCCAACCAACGAAACTCCTGACAACAACAAGCAACCACCTTCTTCTTCCGGCACCGGATGCAACACTCAGAATGCCATGGTAACAAGATCGGCAAATCCTTCTGAACGAGTTGATCACCAAGCGATCGATCTTGCGAGACGTGTGCCGGACAGAGCTATCCGGGTTGAGCGCGACTACTCTAAAGGCGACGGCATAACACGTTTCGCAACAGATTACCCTCCACAGCTAACTGGCAAGGTAGACTAAAGAAAAGTGTATCATTCCACGTCAAACTAACGAAACGACAACAATAGATCGAGCCTGAGCAGTTTCAAAAGACAGTGGAAACACTCAATGAAATACTGCAAGATGCCGAGCAGGTCTCATGGCATTCAGTGTTTGATAATGTCATGGAGTGTCTGACCCTATATACTTGGCCCATTTTCTTTTCAACTCATTATCAAAAGGTAAAGTATGCAGATTGTTGATCAGATATGCGCATTGCTTTACTGAAGGAGAAGTTTCAAGTGCATTCGACGTTTATTATCCTTTATTCAATCCGAAAACGAATCTATATATCATCCTAAGGGTCTCTCCATATCCAATCCTGTCCGTGCTGCGTTCCTCTTTGTAAGTCTGGTGTGAACATGCCAAACCACGAGTGAGTATTTGCTGATATCTTCATTTAAAAGTTCGAGATAAAAGTTTACGACGATGTATAAGTCACTTCCAAGAACCATTGCCTGTGATGTTTAGCCTTTACTACGTACTCTTTACTTTTTTTTCTCTTTATTAAATTGTCTTTCTGTTCTTCCCGTTTCAAAAATTTCTTGGTGTGCACGGACATCTTTCTGGTCTCTTTAGCGTTTCAAATGACCCTAGATCCGAGCGCGATCCAGCAAGAATTGCAAGCACAGTATCCGGGACGTTCAAAACAGATTGAAACTATACTTAAGCTCTTGGGCGAGGTTGGTGAAAGCCGCCGATCGATCGATGGTTAAAGGGGATTCACAATTCTGTGTTAGCCGAATGACACGACCCCTCCCAGCATGTTCATTTACGGACACCCGTCTTCCGGCAAAACGAGTGTCGTTACATCAATATTTGAAAAGGCCCTGGATAGACGGATGTGGGCTATGGTCAACTGCGTCGAGTGTTACACACCGCGTATGCTGTTTGAACATGCCCTGAATCAATGGTGCGGTTGGGTGCCTTCGCGACAGAACCAATTCAAGACTGTGTGCCGAGTCGATAATATACACCAGTTCGTCAAGGTGATTCAGGATGGGGTGGAGATAGGTCAGGACACTACGATTCGACTTGGAGACGACGAAACGCGGTACCTGATATTGGATAAGGCTGAGCGATTACGAGATATGGGAGCGAACTTACTACCTGTTCTTGTTCGCTTATCAGAGTTGGTAAGTATATGTACAAGTCGTGTATATATAACGGTTGTACTGACAACGACTGCATAGACGGAGAAGAACGTTTGTGTTATCTTGATCAGCACCATTGTTTTTGAAAAGTTCCGGGTCAAAGGCGGCGCCTACGAGCCGTTTTTGATTCGATTTCCAGAATACACCATGGAAGATACATTGACTATACTGAAATCCAGCTTTCCTCCATCCAAACGTCGAGTACAGCTACCATCCATGGATAGGAATGATGAGGCAAATGACGAGGAAGAACCAACCTTTATTGATCTCGACGATGATTTTATCGCCAACTACGCAGAGCTTATATATTCCATCTTTAATCACAACTGCAAAGATCTGAACGAATTACGGTATCTGGCAGCACTCTTGTTTCCGCTCTACTTGCAACCATTGCGAGACAGCCGAGGTACAAATTGAAAGAATCTATCTATCCCAGTTGACGTGTTACTGAAAAAAGTGAATTGTGTGAAGCAAAACCACATGAGCGAGCAAAGCTTTTAAAGTTTGCACAACCTTACTTTGCTCAAGCGACAGACAAGTTATATTTGAGAGATATATCGAGTGCAGAGTGGACAAAGGAGACGCGACGGTTAGAGCAAGCATCGATGGAAGATACACCTCTAGATCCATCCCAAATGATGCGTTCCTTGCGGCGTAATCGAGGCAAGTAGTTAGTCAAAGAAGGGCCATATATCCAAGGCAATGTGCTTACAAGGAATTCAGGCGAGTTTGAGCTACCATATTATACCAAGTTTTTATTATTGGCTGCTTTCCTTGCATCATACAACCCACCAAGACTCGATGTTCGATACTTTGCACGTTCAGGTGAAGCAAGGACAAAGAAGAAAGGAGGAGGCACACGTAAAGCACGACAAGCAGAGCTTGGAGGAAAGGTAATCCAAAGAAAATGAGAGCCTTTATTGCACAGAACAACCCGGTATTGATACTGTGAATGCTACAGATGCGACCGCAATTGTTGGGTCCCAAGGCGTTTCCAGTGGAACGAATGCTCGCCATCTTCTATAGCATTATCGATGATACCCTTGAAGACACGATCGATATCGAGACACAGATTGCGAGCTTGACTTCCTTGCGGCTGCTAATACGCGCAAACAATATGGAACGACTCGAAGCTGCAAAGTTCAAATGCAACGTCAGTTTTGAGTTTATCAAGGCTGTAGCAGCTAGTGTACGTTTCGAGATTGGTCAATATCTGTATGATTTCTCCTAGTTTCATACCGCTTTCTTCCAACTTAAAAAAACAACGATCCTGTACGACTATTTATAAAGTGATATCTTGTCTTTGAACAGTACTTTTAGTTGAAAAAAGCTTCCATCTCCAAGCAGAAACGGTTTTCGCTGAGTCTTGGACGACCCTCCCTCTTTCCTTTCCAATGGCGAACAATGACATTTCACCGATAGTCTTTATACCCATCGCCCTTTGTCTATTGGGAATTCTGATTCTCTTGGACATTTACAACCGGCAACGGCAAGCGCAATCCGACGAGTCCACTGCGATAGGTACGACAATGCCATAGCTTGTAACGTTACTGCGCGTGGGTCTCACCATTATTACAGCTGCTTTGCGTCAACTCCAAGACAACAACAACGATGAAGACTTTGAGCCTCCTGCCGAGGTAGCCGAAGAGAACGATCTTGGAGAAGGGTCGTCTACGTCCGTGCACATAAAAAAGATCGGCAAAAAGAAGGGCGAAAAGCTGCGAAGGAAAGAACAAATGCGGCAATATCGCGAGGTAAAAAAACTGCACCTAATGACACATGAGTCGCCGCACGTTCAGGTTACTAATGCGATTATATATAGTATATGGAACATCAGCGCCAGCTGCGAAGAGCACAGGATGAAGTACTTGAAGAAGAATTTAGACGTCGCAAAGCAGAGGAAGCTATCCGGAGAGAGGAGGAGGTAAATTGATATGGATGGCAAGTGTGCATAGCCCAGGCCATTCATCTGTGTGTTTTCATAGGCAGAGAGACGAAGAAAGGAGCTTGCAAAGAAAAAGAAGCAGCAAGAAAAGGAGTTAGAAAAGAAGCGAAAAGCAGAGGAAAAAGAACGACAAAAGAAACGAGCGCGTTTCGACAAGTACAACAAGAAAATTGCAACTAAAGTCAAGGTAGCGTGTCAGTTCAATGCTTCTTCTAGGTGAATATAAGAGAGTGATATATTTTTTCTTTCCAGGAACTCAAATTATGTTCAATGGAGATGCTCGGAAAAGCTGTGGGTTTGTCAGCGATGGTAAAATATAGGACAAGGAATGAGCTCACGAGTAAGATGACTAACTGCAAATGGCGTAGGATGCCGAAGAGATATTGCGAGAGTTATGCCGCTCGTCGTCGGAATACAAGTTATCACTCTGGTCAGGAGAACATTTTATGTACATTGAAGAAAAGGATTATGAGCGGATAGGACGATGGATGGAAAAGAGAGGAAAGATATCTGTACAAGATGGTGGGGAAAATTTGTTGTCGATTTTGAAGGAATAAAACTGGATGGGCTTCAAATGGTAAGCTTAGAGATGACTTGCTGCAATCCTTTCATGACATCGTCCACAGTATTCTCCTGCGCAGCAGATGTTGAAGCAGTTGTTGCTGTATCTCCGTTGATACCCATATTGGATAGCTTTGAAGACAGATCATCGAGCTCTTGAATGGTATCTGTGTAATCAGCAGATGACGAGGAAGATTCAGCAGGTAAATTTTCCTTGTTGAAAAAGTGCTTCAAAAGATCGATTATCTCCAAGACTTGATTCATCATTGTCTGCTGCGCTTGCTCATCAGTTGGTCCTTTTTCTCCGCGTTGTCGTATGAGGAGATCCAGTCGTGAATAAGCAAGACTGAGGGGTGACCTGGAGCTAAGTCTCTGCTGCACTGGAAGTGGGACTCCATCGTCTGGTGGCATGGGTGCTGGTTTTGGCGGCGTTACCTTTGCGCCCGCCTGCAGCAATGCTAAAACGGTAGGTACGCTGTTTGATATGACTGCAAGATCGAGAGGTTTGTTCCCAACAATGTCGCCCATAGGATTATTCACGTCTGCTCCCCACCGTATTAATATCCGCACTACTTCTGCTCGTCCTCCAGCGCAAGCTACCAACAACGGCGTCCTGAGCTTTGAGTCACGCACCATATCCGGATTTATCTTTGGCTCGCTGTATTGCAAGAGGTGATTTACTACACAGGATAATGGTCATTCATTTAAAAGCAACTCGTCAATTTGCCAAGTTGTACCGGATTACCTCTGTCTGCATCGCCTTTGGCACAGGCTGTCATGAGTGCTTCACGTTCACGACTGTTGATGAAGACATCCTTCAACGCTGCAGTGCTTGGATTTGGCCGCCGTGGAGTTATTCTCCCTGCATAACTCGTTCGTAGTAGTCGATTCGCGTAATCGTTAGGTGTCTTGGAAGAACCACTTGGAGGTCGCATGCAGTGTAAAGGGGTCCTCGTCCTCGTGACACAAGGCTTATTGGTTGAAAAAAATGAAATCGGCCACTGGGTATTTAAACCTCTTCTTTCTCCGGCAGCACTTCTTTCTCCGGCAGCACTTCTTTCATGCAAGCAGTGTTCGTTCTTACAGTCTTTTTCGCCATATACAGTTTAGTCGTATCAGCTCAGCAGAAGCAGCAGATTCCTATTCACGGCGAAACCGACCATCCGGCATTGCTACCATCGCCGTTTACAGCAGAGTGGGTTCAGCTGTTAGAACAGTTTTACAATACCTTTGGAGGTCATCGAAATTCGACTCGAGACGAGGACGATTGTCCTGTAGAAATGCCGGCGTTCAACTGCGATACATTTTACTGGCACGATGGTCTTGATATGCATCGCAGCGCACGGCATTTGAGGCCTCAGGTAGAGAGAGAAACTTGGAGAGTTGTTGTCAATGGATGGGGACATCTGACTGGACGTGACCGGATCAGGACATCAAGTCGGTCATTGCATTGGGTGACAGCATTTCCGCCGGATTTGGCATGCTTTCAGGTAATATAAGGTGTCACGAGTTGCTTTTCAAGAGAACTGACATCCTCCTTCCGAAAAAAGGGCGGCCGCCATTCGCATCAGTCTGGGAATATCGAGGCAAAGTGTTTTCGGTTGGCACGGATATCGAAGAATACACTATTCCAAATTTTTTGGCAAAATACACGGATGCAGAAGGTGGTCCAGATGGTGTGACTTTCCCGCTATCTCGAGGCAAAGGTCTTGATCTAGCAGTAAGTGAGCCAATCCACAATTGGGAGGGAATTTCAATACAATGCAGTTAGTTTTGCTTATTCATCCTTATACACTCTTGATGAACTTTAGATAAGTGGAGCCAAGGTTCAGGATTTGGATACCGAAGTGAACAAACTTATACACACGTTGAACTCTGACAAGCGCTATCGATCTATCAAAGATGACTGGAAACTCATCACCATCTTCATCGGTGCGAACAATATCTGCGTACTATGCGACAAGTCGTGGACAGGCCGTTCTGCTTTAGCACAGGCAGACGAATTTGAAAAGCATTTGCAACTTGTCTTGGAGAAGTTACGTGATAATGCCAGCAAATCATTTGTGAACCTTGTGGCTCTATTCAATGTATGTATATAAACGCTTCCATGGATATTGCCACTTTCTTCGTGGGATATTTCTAATATAAGAAGATAGGTTTCAAGTGTATACGAAGCTGCATTGGGAGATCCTTACTGTGAATTTGTGCTGAATCCAGATCATTTACATATCTGTTCTTGTCTTCAAGGCGACTTGAAGCAGAGACTTGGTAAACAGAGCGGATGATGATTGCAAAAGATCCATTGCATTGACACACAGGAAAATTCATATTTAGCGGCTGATTTCATGGTTGCAGAGTATAACAGACGATTAGAAAAGCTCGCACACAATACATCTCTCTCAACTCACGATTTTCACATTGCGTATCAGCCTGGATTTGCAGCGTTTCCGGTTTCGAAATATAAGCAAGGGTATCTCAGCGGCTTTGACTGGTAGGGACGAACAAAATAGTGAGTCCTGTAAAATTGTTAGAACTCATGTTTATTTGTCAAAGCTTTCATCCAAACAAGTGTGCCAACAAGGTGATGGCCCTAACGTTGTGGAATGTAAGATATACTTGCTTCGAGCTAATAAGCTTACGCCGTGGCTAATGACTGGATACAGAACATGTTCTCTAGTCCAGCAGAAAAGCTGGAGCCGTACGACATTGAAAATTTGTCCTTCAAATGCCCAGGTCCTGATAGACCCTACTTGCGATAGTAATATTACGTTACAACTGTATCTTTATGTACTTTATAATAAATGGCAGAGAAATGTATCATCAATAGTGCTTATACTGGAACACCGACAAAAAAGTTTGCTTTGTTCCCAAATTTTAGGAGACATTGAACACAAATTGGGGAACTGTTACGAACAATAAAGTCGGACCCTTAAGCAGCCTTCCATTTTTTCACTTTGCTTTCTCTCACAACGCTCCTGTTGCACCGAACTTGCTGCGCTCCTCCTTCTCGCCCATATGAGGCATTTAACTAAAGGCAGCAAGACGATTAACGTTCGCCTGAATGAGGAGAAATTCTATTTCCCTGGCGATACCATAAGTGGTAGGCGTCTGGCTCGTCTCTCAGGAACCCGTGCCTATTCCTAATCACACCCTCTTGTTTGTGACTTTAGGTATCGTAATTGTGCACCCAAAGAGCCCGACAAAGACGAATCAGATTCGCTTGAGATTCTCCGGCCAAGTTCATCTCGCTCTGAAGGACAAGGAGACCATTCCTCTGTTTCAGGAAACCAAGACTATTCCAGTATCGAACGATGGAAATTCAAAGTCTCATATCTTGGAAGCAAAGCAGCATACGTTCGCTTTTGAGTTTATGGTGCCAAAGGATTTGCCAAGTAGCATGGAGGTAAAATGAGGTCATATGCATCAAGTCCGTGAAGGTGTGCTGAACAAGAGTGATAGTTTGAAAAACGAAAGGCTCGCATTCGCTATACCTTGACTGCTATTCACGACCGCCCAAGGGTCCCAGAATCATTATGTGCCAAAGCAGAATACACAGTGCCGATATTGGAATATGTCGACGTTACCTCGGCGAAATATCGCAAACCGCAAGAATATACTCTTGACTTTACCGTACCGAAATCAAAGAAACCCCAAAAGAGTCATTTAAAGGCGTCAATTCCCAGGCTAGGATACACTAGAGGCGAGTTTGTACCGCTCAGCATGGTACTCAATCACCACGAAGCATTGGTTCGCAAAACTGGTGTCAAGGTTGAACTTGTCAGGGCGGTGGATATTCGGACAGCGAGGTAAGATCTTTCTTTCAAGAAGATGTGGCGTCATTCCAAAACTGACTGACGATACCTAGGAATAATCTAAGCAAAGAAGATATTCTAAAGTCGTTCGAACATGATGTCAACATCATTGGACCGTACAATTTTTCACAAACACTCACATCCCAGCTACCGTTACCAACATCCACGCCACCCTCGATTCGATATAAAGACAAGGTCATCGATATACGATACAAGATTCGAATACGACTTTTTATGAATGAAGGAAAAAATTCGACCGAGACACACCACCTGGAAATACCATTTATTATTGGTACCTGGCCGCGGGCGGCTGTGCCTATTGACGACGAGGATGACAATGAATTACTAGAAAGCATAGGAGAGCTCATGTTAAGCGACGAGGAGGATGATGACGATTTAGGGTTTGACGACGGATCGGTTTCATATGACGGTGAACATGGCCCGCAACCTACGCGTACATCGTCTGCCTCTGTGACACATCGGCGAAATCTCTCTAATCCGCTCAACAACCTTAAATCAGCGTCTTCCTCGGCCGCAACTTTGACTCTACGCAATAGTCAAATATATTCCGCAAAAAGCGGTGTCGTTCGGTCAGATTCCAATGCATCAAGGTCTTCGCTGCGATCCCATGGCTCAGCTAGATCCTATCACTCTAACCACTCATGGGATCAGTCGCCGATGCTGTCACGCAACACATCCATTGGGACTAGTGTGACAACGCCGGAGCAGCAGCAGTATATGGCGAACCACAGCATGGCACTCTCGGCTATCGGGCAGAATTTCTTGAATCGATCGACGTCAACACCAGATTTGCTTAACCAGGTCACACCTGACGGCATGCATTATCAAAACGGTTATCGTGTCCCTGATCCTAGAATGGTCCAGTACCAAACAAACAGAGGCTCGTTCCACGAAAATAAGATGATGGATTATTATCAACAACATGCAGCATCTCGTTCTTACTATGGCCTTGACCATCAACAGCAGCAGCAGCAACAACAACAATATCCGCAGCAACTGGCAGCACCTCCTTCCTATCCTGCTTACACCCCGCTTAGTTACGGCAATGCTTTTCGCTATCCGTCAGAATATCAACAGCCTCCTGCGGCATCTACGCAGAATGTACCAACGCATGTTTTACAGCCGCTGGACAGCACTCCCTACCAACCACGGCGGTCTGAAAGCACTTCACCTACGTTATCCTCACCCTCCTTACAAAAGGCACCTAACCCCTTTCACAGCAATCATAACATCAGTCGTTCCACTGTCCAAGATCTAAGCGATTCTGATGACTCTGACGATGACGGCGACTTGTTCCGTATCATTGAAAAGAAGAAAAAAGAGAGACAAAAGCAACAGTGGATGCATCAACACCAATAACCCTCCCGTCTTTTTACATTTTTGTACAAATTTCCCTTACTTTTACCCTTATTAACTCTGTACCACTATATTTTGATCCGTTCTTCCGTGATTTCTTTTTTATGTATCTAGTACAGTACTCCCTCTCCTACTTCTCGATCGTCAATAAATATTTTTGCTACTGTGCCCATGCCCGCAAGGTAAAAGTTGTGCAAAATTGATGCTCTTAGTATACTACATCTATGTAGCTAGTGTATGGTATTTACAATGAATCGTCCTCATCCTTGTCAGCAGGCAGAACAATGCCAAACTGCCCAAGGATATTGCCAACAGGGCCAGGCAGACCCTGCTGACTCTTGTAACTTTCTAATACATTCTTCACTAGATTAAGTTGGATATCCACAGGAGCGTTTTCGTCCTCTTCAACTGCTTTTTCAAAAGAAGCATTGAGTTTATCGTGGCCATGCACTTCTTGATCCATTTCCTCCATGACTTTAGCCAAATCATCCCGTTGTGATTGCTGCTGCTCCTCTTTCTTCTCATCAACCTTCTTATCGGATACAGCGATGCTTGCTGGAGTTTCTTGTGCATCAGTGGATGGGACACACAGTGCCTCGTTTAAAATCTTCATAAAGCGATCTGTATCAAAGGATACAGCCCGATCCTCATCTTCATACTCGTCTTCATAACCGCTTTCCTCATCGCTGGAACCGTCTTCTTCTTCCTCTTCCCCCTCACTTTTAAAAACGACATTAGAATTAAGAAATACGCATCTTGTCATCATCGTGACAACTTACCCAGGAAAATCCACACCTTCGATTCCACTTTTGCTTTGTTCAATGAACTTTTCAAACTTATTCATCATCGTCTCCAAATCGACCTTGGGCTCGGGTCCATCTTCATCGTCTGAACCGCTGAAAAGGTCTCCTTGCATATCAGCCAGCATCTTTTCTCGTGCAAGGCCCATTCTTTGGATCAGCATTTCCTCAAGTTGCTGCGGGTCTACGTTCATCCAGTCGTCGCTGTCTTCTGGTTCTTGATGCTCGGCTAAAAGTGCCTGCAGCTTTTCATCCGAATAATCAGCCAACAATTCGTCAATTTTTTGCTTTGGCGAAACGCCGTTCAAGACGCTGCCGTGTACGAAAAGGTCCTGATCATCAACATCCACATCATCTGAAGTGGTGGGTATAGATTGCTGCTGTTGTACTCGCTGTTGCTCCGCAAACTGTTGCTCCGCAAACTGTTGCTTTGCTTGTTCTTCCAGCTCTCGATACCGCTTTGATCCAGGTCGTTCGTTGCGGAAATATCCCAACCGTGTCAACTTCTCAATAAAATGCTTGTACTTGCTATTCTTATCGTACGATATGGTCGTTGTTTCTGACACATTGCTTTTGCTGCTGCCGTTGCTTGAAGCGAAAGAATGGTTATCGGTGTAGAGCATTTCCATGCCACATGCCAACTTCATGCCCAGTTCTGCTATTCGGAACTCACGCTTTTGAGAAGGTGGAGGGAGTCGAAACGGTTTGGGTGGATAAAACTTTTGACTGACTGTCTGTGCATAGGTCGTCTTGGTGAAGCGGATGGTTGCATCTACGGAAGAGGTTGGGGAAAAGGTGCTCATGGACGCGCATGCTTTGAGTGCAATCGGATCACGCAGATAAAATGCTTCCACCGCAAGTGCCAGCAGTTGCGGTTCCTTTAGCAAGACGTATGCTGCTCGTTTGGGTAATTTGCATCGAGCACGATGTATCTCTTGCTGCGCTGCTTCCGGGTATCCCTCAATTCTGCATTGAATAGCTTTCTGGACAGCGTCGTCGGCTCTGGTATTTATGCTGGATTGTCGTATGATTTCGATCGCTTTCTTCTTTTCTAGCTTGTTTCCGCCTGGTATCTGCATAATGTCTGCTGGGCTCGTTGGAAGCGGTATAATGTGAATATTGCCCTCTTTGATGAATACGCGGTTGGAACTGTTGGAAGGATCGATCCATGAAGGCAAGTCCATGGCTGCTTCAATTAATAGAACATCGCCGTCATTGTCCGTGACACTGATTACAGCATCCTTCACATGTAACGATATTTGGTAGAGCAAGTAAATGATGAACCATTCGTCGTTGATACAGTCTCCAAACCGCGTGGTACCCTGCAGGAATGGATACGGTGGATCTGTAAAGGATCCTTTGCAATCACTATACTGGATCGTCGTCACACAGTACAATGCAACTTACCTTTCTTTTCGTCCTGAATAATTTGAAGGTAGAACCGATCTTTTTGCCAGATATAGCCTTGGAGATCTGGTTGTACCATCGCACCGATCAAAGCCAATGTATCTTGGAGATGCTCGAACGTCGCTTCGTTTGTGCTTTTTGGTGGCAAGTAGACAGAGTACTGCACATAATTCACGTCCTTTGAAGCCGATGCACCTTTGAAGACATCCTGAAGAGTCTCCATTATTACCAAGTTGGAAAAGAGAGAGAGAGAGAGAGAAGCCGAAGGGAATTGTCAAAAATTTCGAGTGCAGATACTTTATGCGGAAGCTCCGCTTTGGGCAACTCTGTAGCAGAAATCTCGGTGACAATTGGACCATGAGGTACCTC
>KK100010.1:458954-491417 GCA_000611695.1 Rhizomucor miehei CAU432
TGCTGCATGGTAAAAAGAACTTGGAACGGAGCTCAGTATCGTGACGTTACATCCAAGGGGATGTTTTAGTGAGACCTCGGACCTGCCTCCCCTGGTTTCATGTTTTGAAGTATACATTTTTACATTCTTGGAATCGAGCGGGAAAAAAATAAGCTAAAGACAGCATTCTTAAAGTTTTTACATAGATAGCAGAACTGCAGTTCATTGGGTGGAGACAAGGAAGATCAGTGATCTCGAGTTATCCACATCTCGAATAGATAAAACTTAATAAGTCTAAAAATACAACTGCATGCATGTTGACTTGACACATGTAAAAGGAGTGTGTATCTGCCGCGGTTGAGGGGCGGAAAAGCCATCGAGAGGACGATATAAAGACAGCAGTAACTTTAATGGATCAAAAGTTTCAAGACACTCACTCGAGATAGTACCATTTAAACCCCACTATCTCCGTTTCTTACTCTCTTTCTTCTATACCTCACCCCCGCAATGGACATTCCAAGTCATAATCGCAACAACAGTACCTCCACAAACGAGATCGCGCCTCGTCTTAGGAATCTTCACCCGTCTCACCTTTCACCCGATCACCAATCGCAGTACCTTTACGGCGCTGTGTCCCAGGAGAACGGGGCAATACCCGAACGACTATCCGGCTCGTCCTTTACAGAAAGGATAGGCTCGTTTGTAGGCTCATATTCTAGGACGTCTCTCATGTTTATGGCCGAGAACTTAACTGTACCTGGCTCAGGACAATTGGTAAACCATATAAATTCTTTGCTGCTTGATCTGCTCCTAACTGTGCAACAACTATAGTTAGACGAGGAGGAGGATAGGCTTTCCATGTTCTCAGATGGCCCCTTATCCAGGTAAAGTAGACTTAGGAAACGGATAGTAATGATTTTCATTTCGGTATCCATAACGAACCATCCTGTGTATAGACGACCATCCGGCGACGGCAGCGATCGACTACAGCGCAGAACAGGATCATACCATTCACACATTGACAATGAACGCAGCTCATTGTTGATGACCGGCCTTGATAAAATCATGTCAACACACAGTATCTCCACTGTCGCTGATGATTATCGACTCGTCGCTGCCATGAGTAAGGAGCCACTAACTGGACATGCGACAGCCCCCTTTGATGAACACAAAAAATCATCTTTTGCCCAGTCTATATTCAATTCTATCAATATCCTGCTTGGCGTTGGTATTTTGGCACTTCCACTTGGATTCAAGGTATGGTATTGTCACGTTAGATCATGCGCGAAATTTCCAGAAACTGATAGCAAAAACGAATTTTATCCACAGTGTGCTGGTTGGGCGGTTGGACTTACCGTATTTGCATTCTGCTGTCTTTTGACCAGTTATACTGCCAAGTTGCTCGGACGATGTCTTGATGCCGACCCAGAGTCAAAAACATTTGGTGATTTGGCTGGAGCTGCGTTTGGTATGCGCGGCAGAATATTCGTTACTGCTCTCTTTGTCACAGAACTGATTACCAACAGGTAAAAAGATGATATTGATATATTGCGTGAGAATCTTGTACTAACAGTAAATTTCTATCTTTCAGCGTTGCTATGGTGGTACTGCTAAGCGACGGCCTGGACTCTTTATTCCCTGGATTATTTGATACCCTTACACTTCGCATCATGTCGTTCATCATTCTCACCCCTATGCTCTTCTTTCCTGTGCGCTATCTTTCCTACTCGAGCCTGCTTGGCATTATCAGTGCAGTCAGTATCATTATCGTCATGCTCGTTGATGGGTTCAGCAAACGCGATGCACCCGGCAGTCTGTGGGAACCTGCGGCAAGTAGACAAATGAATGCAGCAAAGCTAATTTTTTTTCATGCAGCTTACAAAATCGTATGTAGGATACCGAAATTTGGCCATCAGATTGGATGACAGTGCCACTAAGCTTTGGTCTTATCATGGCCGGATTTGCGGGACATGCCGTGTTTCCTACAGTCCACCGCGATATGGAAAACCCAAAGCGCTACGAGACAATGGTGAATCTGACGTACTTGGCAACAACTACAGTTTACTTTGGCGTGGCTGCATGTGGTTATCTCATGTTTGGCTCACAGACCATGCAGGAGGTAAGAGATTTATATTTCTCCTTATACTCAGACGATGGTGCGCGCATGAGCTCCTTATATCTCACCACAATGTAATTAGATCACACAAAATATCATCATGGTGCCTGAATACAACCAGGTCCTGAATCGATTAGCCGTCTGGCTCATTGCGTTGCAACCTATTGCCAAGTATGGTCTAAACCTCAATCCCGTCAACCTGAGCTGGCAAATTATGCTATTTCGAGAACCACACGTTGAGGCATGGTGCTCCAAGGCAAGTTGGCGTGAACCTTTCCTGACGATCATTGGCAAGACTCTTGTCAGCGTGTTTATTGTGACGCTGGCTTACTTGATACCCGGGTTTGACAAAATCATGGCTCTCATTGGCGCATTCTTTTCGTTCATGATTTCTGGCATTTTCCCATTACTCTGTCATTTGCGGCTTTTTGGAGACAGTTTGCTGTTTGGAGAGAAGCTGCTGCATTGGATTCTTATCCTAATTGCCTCATCCATGGCGTTGTCTGGTACCTTGTGGAGTTTTATTTAGATTATATCTACCAATCAAAGCTAGTGTGTGTATGGCATTTATGTATAGATTGAAAAAATGGAGAAAGCAAAAAAGTGTGAAAAAAGGAGTATAATACAATTAATCATCTTGGACAAGTCTCCAGATACGAACAGTGCCATCGTCTGCAGCAGATGCTAGCCAGTCGCCGTGAGTTTGTGTAGGGAACCAACTTACGTGGTTCACATCGTGCATACCGTGTGCGTCCTTGACAGTTGCAACGGGTTCCCAGCTAGAAGCTGGATCGCCCAAACTGGCATCGCCTGTGCTCTTTGCCTGTGCAAAGACACGGATTGTATTGTCTCCACTGGCGCTGGCAATGTGATTGTTGACTTTTGACCACGAGACAGAATAGATGCATCTATCGTGATAGCCTGATAAAGTGCAGATAGTGCGGTAATCGCCGGACGAGCTAGTACTTTGCTGATCCCGTTTTAATGTCTTCCAAATCCGTATGGTCTGATCATCCGAGGCCGATACTACCAAGACGGGAAATATTTAGCTAAACGTCAAGTGATACAAGAAAGATGGATTTAATATACCTATATAGTCTCCTGTAGCATCAAAATCTAAAGCCCACACAGTAGAAGTGTGACCTTTGAGCGTATCAGCACAATACCAATCGTCATCATCCTCACACCAGATCTTGATTGTGTCGTCATAGCTAGCCGATGCCAAAAGTTCCTTTTGTGGGTGCCATGCTACACTTTTCACATCCTGACTGTGTTCTTGAAGAACGCTCAAGCACTCGTAATCGTTATCTGCTTCAACTGTTTTTTTTACACAAGGTACAAACCGCATTAGTAATCCAATATAACGGCCTGAATGTAAATGTAAATGATCTTTCTCTACCTTCCCAAATCCACACGCTCTTATCTCGGCTGCATGTAGCAAGCAGTTGCCCTGACGACGACCAGGCAACAGACTTGATTTCATTCTCATGTCCTTCCAGGGTAGCAACACACTCCCACTCGTTTTCTCGCGGGTCGTATTCCCAAATACCCGTCGTAGCATCGAAGCTGGCTGTGGCTATCTCGTTTCCTGAAGGTGACCAGGCTACACTACGGATAGTGCGTTTGTGTCCTCCGTCGAGGGTGTGAATACATTGCCACTGAGACATGTCAGAGTGCGAGACCGGTGCCCACAGACGCACTGTTTTGTCGCCTGAACAGGTAGCGAGGATGGTTTTCGAAGGGTGCCAAATGGCTTGCCATACACGATCCTGGTGGCCTGCCAATTGGAAGAGTGTTGAAATAAGGCCTTTAGCCGCTTATTGACGAGAATGCGAGCCCCGTACCTTCTAGTGTCGCTACGAGCTCTAGGCGCGGCATTTACGCTGTAAAAACGGTATATGCAGAATAGAGGGGAATGAGATAGATGTGAAAAGCCACTTGATCAATGCAGCACGATTGCTTTACACCGACCCAAGGTCCGTCCGTCCGTCTGTCCAAGCTCATGGCTGAAGGAGGAGCAGATTTTGAAGTAGAAAATGCAGAGGAGCATGAAGAACTTGTGAGGTAAGTCAGTGACTCCTTGGTACATGAGCAGGCGGTGATGAACATTGTATATCTCTTAGCAACGTTCTCCAGCTTCAAACACAACTGCGTGGTAAGATGACTCGGGGAAGTATATAAAGTGTATCAAAGTTTTTTGTAACCTGTTCCAATAGCTTTGATATCACGAGTAGACTCTGCACGAAAGGAACACAACTCTTTGCTTGCAGAGAATCAAATGCTTCAAAAATATATCAACAATTCATTGACCTCGACAGCCGTCTTTGGTGCGACAGGCGGCGTTGTAGGACAAGCGGGTGCAACCGCTGCAGCAATGTCTAAATCCTCAAACTCGACCGATTCTTCGTAAACTGAGAGAACAGCATACTTTTGAAACGACAAACATATTAGCTGATCCATTAACTACCAATGTATACCTTTTAATTACCTCTGTACAAAATGTATTACTGCTTTTGATTGATCAAGAAGTTAAGAAGGATATGTGCATAGACAGGGTTGATACAGTGTTGGAAAGATGATTCGATCAGGGTCGGCGAAAGCGGGTTATGATAAAATTTGATTTGGTCATATCCATGAATGTGGGTCACATTTCAAGTTTCATAAAATCGAATCGAATTGTATGAAGGGGCACATTTAAAAAGAGCGTTTTTTCGAACTGGCGCGAGATCTTTGTTGACCACGTCTTTGAGCTTGGCTTAAAGCTCTTCGATCGGGTTCATGAATGGGGTGTACTCTCTTTACTTCATACTAGAGTTTCCATTGTGTAAATATAAATTTGAACATCCAGCGCTAGAAAATTACCTGCAGCATATCGAGTTCCTCGATAGCGCGCCTGCGATCAAGATACTGCTGCATACCGACATAGTATTGTTGCTGACCCTGCCAGAACTCGGAATCAGCAATCTTTACCATATCAAATGTCACTGGTGGCGACGCCTGAATGCTTGCAGCAAGATCATTTATATCTGAAATGATCTTCTCAAAAGATTTCTTCGAGTTTCTTATAGAAGTCTGGATCTGCTGTATGAGTGCATATTTTACAAAACAAATGCTTAGGGCTCGGTATCCATTGACAGTACTCCATACGATATTTGAGCAGCTTGGTTCAAGAGATATCGATATCATGTACGATGTAGGCTGCCGCTTTTCTACAACTTTTGAAGGTATAAGTAGTGGCCGTATATATGATCGGTAGATCCACTCTTGACCGGGGAACGGCTGAATCATATTAATACTACGTTTTCATTTTCTACAGAAGAAGTTTCCCTACTAGTCTGGTAAGTGTGCTGTCGGCATTTTCCATGCCTATGCACATCAAGCATCCTGCAAGTAAAATATAGCCCAATATACGCACTGAATTTGGGCCGACGGACGGTGAATGGACGGAGCACTTATGGGCATATATGCATGGTTCCATACCTGTGACTCGTCGTATGTCTGCGGAGCACAGGCTGCTTACGCTGACATGTGCATTAGACTTCTTCAAACGGAAACGCATCGATGCAATCGGTTAGTATATGTACAAGGACTTATACTCTTCTTTCAGTCGTTAAAGAAATATGTAGGCCAGACATTCCTTGATCGCTTCAATAACACGCAAAAGAGATTAGAAACGTGTAATTCTTACTTGAAGCAGAAAGGACCGTCTCTAGACGATTTAGCAGAAAAATGGAATGCACGGAAACATAATTTTTGCATGGAACTGCAGAATCTGAGAACTCTGCTATCGTCGATACTGACAAGTATTCGTCAAACTGAAGGAGTTTTTATCAACTTTCGAAGTAAGCTGTGAAATCGGCTTATCAAATTGCACATTGATATTCACAAACTACATTGCTAGTGTTGCAGTCAGCCGGCCTGAAGAGCTCCATTGAAAACGCAGGCTCGAAAGTACGAGCAAGAGTATCATTGTTCGCGTTGGGCTGCAGGTATGCCGCAGTTTCAAGATACAGAACGATGTGCTGCCACGAAGGAGCTCTCAAACTTGATAAAACAGCTGCATGCAGCCTGCACTGGATGCTGGAACGATTTTGCCCGGCCAAGAAACCATAAAGAGCCCCACAGTATGTAAAGAAATAATTGTAGTGATAATAGATTGATTTCATTTGGTTGACCCAGATTGGAAAATGTGACCCACATACATGGATATGACCAAATCATAATTTATTACAGGTCTTTTTCCCTGGATTTTGCGTCTAAACAGAAAACATTTGCGCTTGATTCCCATAAGTGTTTGCGATGAGCAGATCCATTCTTTGCACCATCGTTCAGGACTTGTTTGCGCACTCCTGTTCCAACGCTTGAATTGAAAGATTGTTGTTCTGTCCAAGAGATTAGCAAGCTGCTCTAATCCATGCGCAAAGTCTTCTAATCTGATAACACAAATTTGGTTTTCTTAGGCTGCGACATGCGGTCTCACAAAGCGCAAAAGGTTTCCCAGGTGGCGCGAATTTATTTCAAAACGCAGTATGATCCAGATTCAAATCGGTGCAACATGCTGTTCTGGACGGTGTTACGTGTCGAAGCTTTCGTCATAAACCTTGGCAAGTAAACAATTCGACATTCTTGTTGTAAGATGAAAGCTTCTGAACTCCTCTCCTTATGTTCGCAATTAATGATGATGTTGATATATATATCCATTTGCGAATATTCTCGTATCTCCTCAATCTTTCAAACAATAAAGTTTTGTTGGTTGGTTACTGAAGTGTTCAGGGGAAACTGGGAAAATGTTGCTATACGCTTAATTGCTTGTAATCTGCAAGTCAAATCGGCTCAAGTGTGTCATACTCACGGTGTAAAGACTCCTAATAGCTTACTATACATCGTCCAAACGTGACGTTCGAACGGAGGAGAATTCCTGAACGACTCGTTGCCAAAGACGATGAAAAAACATAGATGAGGATATATTTAAGCTCTAGAAGACGTTCTTTCGGGAGATAAGCGTCCGAGAAGGATGTCCCTTTCTGATCTGATATGCCTTTCTTGCAGCAATGGAATATCAGCAAACAAAGTTGGAGATTCAATAGCGGTCGAGGATGTCCTGCTCGACTATGGACGCATCATGTAGCAGGATAAGCAGTGGACAGTATCAATCGCTCAAAAGAAATACCGACTAAGAGCAGACTTCCTTCGTCAGTAGATACTAAATATTGTACATATTCCAACTTCGTGATTCAAATAATGTAGCGCAGCAAACACAACTTTTATTATCCTACATATCTGAGGGTAGCACTCTTGAGCTTTGCTTCTTTCTGAGGAAGTCCTCCTGCTCTTACATGAATCAGTTACTGTGCCTTTACATCTGTAATTCACAAGTTAGTATGCAGCACATCTGCGCTTCTTCCAAAACTATAAAATGCTGGCCTTGTAACCTTAGTAAAAAATAGAAAGTTTAAAAAAGAAGTAACTTTACTTTTGTCAATAATACAATAAAGACGGAGAAAACTTAATTTACTAGTATACAGGAATATACGAACGCTGCAGTTCTGCTACTTTCAATGACATAGAGAGAAATGCAGTTATACCTTCCACAATAGTTTGACTGACAGTAAACAGCGATCGATCAAAGTTTGATACTCCTTCCAAGTTTAGCAGTGATCTCCATCGAGGCAAATTGCCAGGTGCCTTGATGTGTTCAGGCATCTGCCCCCTAGCTTCTGTCATTCAAGTGCACATTCCTTATTGCTGACATTTTAGCTTGAGTTGAACCTGCCCTTTTTTGGGAAAGAAGTGACATAGAGCACAAAGTTCTGCAGGTAAAATGTGATGCAAGCTCATTGTCTGAGTGCAGATTGATCCGGTGCTTCCAATGCGGTTATTCCGAACCCAAAGATCGACATACCTACATGCCTGGGAAGCTGATATATGGACAAATAAGAAAAGGGAGGAGTTCGCAGATCACACTGAAAAGGGGTCCAAAACAGAAAAGAGCGGGTTCATTACCATTGGCCGCGTTTCAAATTCATAAAGATTTTGAAGGGAGCAACGAACTCGACCTTCCATCTACGGAACGAGGAGAGGCCCTTTTCCATCCCAATCGCCCCCTTTCTCCGTCACGCGCTTACCTGCATACTTCGCCCGCGCAGCACAGAAAACGACAGATGTACTACCGTGTGTGCATCATGCCTCCTTTTGTTTGTCTCTCGCTCCCTTCACACATTGTCATTGTTCTTTATTTCTCCTCCCCCCAAAACATTCTCTCTCCTCCCTCGGTCGAGCAAGAAAAAGGTAAACGTGCAAAAAGGATTTTTGTTCAAAACACACAATCCGGAAACATATTACTGTCACTTGTTGGCACGCAATAACATCGTACTCTCCTTTTTATTGTAAGTATTTCGATGATTCGTATTGTTTCTCTCTGCCTCTGCCTACTCTCTTATTCTTCTTCTTCTCACCCACTCCTTGCTTTTGCTCACGGGACATCGTCATTTTTGTTCTAGTTGCTCTGCACTCACAAACACATACACACACACATCAAGGAAATAACTGAGACTCTCCACTCGTCGTTACCAGCTTCGTTCCCCCTTTTGACACTATTTTTTATTTCTCGAGTGATCTTCATTTGAAAACACCACACAATTTCATATTACTTCCCATCCCTCCTTTTCACTTTCTCTTCTCTCTTCACACACTCTTCCAGTTCTTCTTCTTCTATTGCTTTGCTTTCCCGCTTCCTTTCTAGTGTCCTTTTTTTCGCGCCTGATCCCTTTTCCCATATCCAAAACCACGGAGCAAGGGATCCCTTTCACTGTATACCGCGCCTTTTTTGTTTCTTTGCTTAAGCAAGAGCCTCCTACAGCCAGTTTTCTCTTTACATTTTTCCACGTACAATTTGGTCGAGTGAAAACGAGTGGGAAAATACATACGTATATATACGCCCCTATACGACAATAAGCCGACACTCGACAACCTGATTTCAAGCCATACGATTTGAATGAATCAACTGTGAAGAAAGAAAACGACTGCCCTAAGCGAAAAATACCATAAACCGTTACGTACAACCAAGCTATATTCCAGCAAAAAAAATTACAACTTGTTTGACAACCTATCGTAATGACCAACCCGGATCAACTAAGCGCTGCTGCTGCACTGTCAGCGGAGCAGCATGTCCAGGAACTGCAACAACAGCAGCGACAAGCTCCACGTGTGTCGGTAAGTCCTGAGACATTCTGTTACACTAGAATTTTGACAGTTCATGAATGACTGCCACTACTAGATGGAACCCCTCTTTGAACGCTTGCTCAAGCGAACATTTCCAGACAGTGTCACGGCAATAGAGTACTGTCGCAATCTCTGTGCCGAATTTGGATTTACTGTGAAGCAAGAAGCTAGTGCCAATAGGGTAAAAAGAAACAGTGTAGTAACCTTGGAAATGTTAAATTTTCTTAACACATTTTCTTCTTTTTCACAGAATATTTATGTTTACTGCTCCCGAGAAGGTCTTCCTGACTCGCAGCGAAACCCAAAACCCTCGCCTCAAAGAAAGCGACCTTCCAAACGCTGCGACTGTCGCTGGCGTGTCGTCCTGTCCGAGAACGAACACGAACAATGGGAGTTTCGCAAGTCCATGAATCCGAATGCTGCGGAGCACAACCATGAAATGATGTCTCCAGACGAAATGGTGAAAGCATGGCCAAGTGAGGTCACCGAGTATATCATCCAACTTGCGCGACAAAGGCTGCAAACGCATGAAATCAGAGAAGCAGTGAAGCAACGTTTCCCAAACATCTCTTGGAACGAACGCAGATTCTACAATCGGCTTACAGAGGAACGGAAGCGAATAAAGCAACGAGGTGTACTCGATAGGTCACAAAGACTTTTACTGCTGTCAGCACGCTTATGCTCTATGGTTGCTGCAAGCGATGAATGGGCAAATAATGTAGAGCTAGAATTGGCACGGATGATCGACAACTTTGCTCAGCTTTCTCGTCTACCTGCTGAGGCAATAGGCTCCCTTGTTGACTTTCCAGTGGATCTCATCCAGACAGATGTTTCTGACAAGGCGACAGCAGCTGCTAGGCAACAACAATATGCAGCCCACAACGACGCGTCGTCGTCGTCCTCGGACCGTCTATCGCCTTCATCAACAGATATGATGCTGGAAGAACCTTCGCCTGCAAAGAAACGCAAATCAGTTTCGTCGTTTTCCACACCAAACAGGATATCTGACGCTCCAAAAGGTACTCAGGTCGTCTACGTTCCTAGTTATGTGCTGTATGTCAGGAACCAGCCTATGCGTTCATCATCCGAGCCGTCGTCTCAGAGCCATGCAGCCAACCGTCGCTCTTTGCATGCTTCCTCACCTGACCCATACAATCCGCATCATCATCAACAGCAGCAGCAACAACAGCAAGTCCAAGCTTTATCTAATGCTGGTTTTGGATCCGCCGCAAATATGTTTCCACTCACGTCCCCAACTGCATCGTCCACGTCGTCTTCGTCTTCAGTTCCTTTCCACTCGCGACAGTCGGCACAGCATCCACTCAGCAGACGCCTAGACCATCGAGTTTCATCGCCTTTGCAGCAGTCTGGAATTATTGCATCTCAGGATCCAGCTACTTCTTTCATGGCATACAACCAAGCACAGCAAAATCAACCGCCACCACAGCAACAGCAACAAGCAACGTACAACGTGGCTATGCCTACCTACAATATGACAAACTCGTTCACTCCATACAACATGCCAGCCAGTACACTTGCGGCGACGCCGTCGGATATGCAGTTTGGGTTTGACAGTGGTTTGACGACGGCAAATCCTGCGACAGCGTTTGCTCCAGCAACCCAGCGTCCTCCTCCCCAGCAACATCCGTCGTCCATGGACAGATCAGAGTCCGCTGCTGCCGCTGCCGCCGCCGCTGCAGCTGCAGCTCATCCACACGATCGACATGCACAGACCACCGCATCCACATCCTCATCCATGTTTGGATTCTACCCTGCTGTCAAGGAAGAGCAGCAGATAGCTGATCACCGTGCAACCATGCTTTTTCATCAGCGTGATCAGCAAGAGCAGCAACAGAGACTACAACGGAGTCTATCGCAGCAAGGTTTTGTACAAAATACTCTGCATCAACAACAACAGCAGCAACAGCAACCAGGCGACACCTCCATGGGCGATCCAAACGTACCTCATCCTGCTCCTTCCTGGACGTAAAAGCCTCGTCCGCTTTTACTCTCACACTCTTTATCTTTTTTTTCTCTCATTCACTTGACTCTTTATATATGCCACGAGTTCAAAACATTGCAATGCAGCTTGTTTGGTGGGAGACAACTATGCTCTACTCTTCACTATTTCTTTTTTTCTTTATGCCAGCGTCAACATTATCACCAAGGCTTTTAAATTTCTCCCTGTCTACTTATCTTTTTTTCTTTTCTCTCTCTTGTTCCCAAAGCTGTAGATTATAGTTAGTAGTTTGGTATATATTTTAATCGTATGCTCTTTTTTCTTACTCCTTGTTGTTGGTCATGTAAACGTCCGTACATCGAGCGTACCATGGCCAAACTTATTCCTTTTAACTACATATATACACATATATTTAGTTCGTACACATATTCCCCGCGTACTTCTATATTAAATATCCCGCTTGTTTGTATTGTCGCTTTTTCCTTTCAAAATTTTTTAGAGTTTAACTGCGGGTTGTCTAGCCCCTGAAATCTAGAAAACCGGCCCAAAGTCTTTGCCTTGACGACGGACTAGGCACCCGTTTTTCTTTTCTTGGGTCACACGATAGCTGGAGCGAGCTACAAGAAGTGGAAGGAAAAGAAGATCATAAGCTAAGTTTCACCTTGTCTTTATTGGGAAAATGATTGATTTGTAAGAGTTGATCTGATTAATAAGACCTGGGCAAGGGAAAGAGTAGAAAATGATTTGATGAGTAATCTCAAGGCTCAAGCCCATCTCCAACGTACTTGTTCACGCGGAAGCCACGTAAGTCTTCCAAAAGTGGAAAGAATGTGCCGAAATAGCCTCAAATAGAAGTTGCTGCGGCTCAATGTATCAAACAATGACTGACTGTCTACAAGGGGGAGGCTTCATGTTGACGCTTTTCAAGCTGGGTTGCCAATGGCAACGGGTCAATTTCACTGACGCACCCTTTTTTGGGGCCGAGCCGCCGCGCAAAAACTGAGTCATAAATTTATGTTACACGACTTGCTGCGGCTGCAGTTGTATAAAAAGAAAAAGTAACATCCTGACCTCCAATCCACTTCTCTTTCTCTTTTTCCCAATACCCCACTCAAAAAAGCCGTTGTTCATTTGTTATTGTTGGCTTTATTTACCCAATTTTCTGATCTACGCAAGTTATTGCATGTCTTCTTCATCTGCTCATACTACTCTTAACATCGACGATCTGAACCGACTCCTTTTCGACATGGACTACTCGGCAGCAAGCTCCTCTACTCAACCCTCTGCTTTTATTATTAACCCTAACGACGACTTTATGAAGGAATGTGGACCTATCTCCGATGGTGAGTGCGGCGAAGAGAGCGAAACTGTCAAAACCTTAAGATTGATCGTAAATGCGCATCGTGCTGCATTAGCCACGGAATCGCTTTACGAGTACAACAACAAGTTGACAGTGAGTTCTCACTACACTGCACTGGCTGTCGCAATGCGTGATGTCAACAACGGACGGCTGCTAATTTCATGCCACTCAATGAATCAACACTTGATCAGACCAACAGACTGGCTGCTGTTAGGGCGTTCAATGAACCAATGCGGGATCAGAACAACACTGTGTCTCCTGAACAATTGGCTTACGCTGCTTACATGAGCACACCATATCTCGACTCGAATTTGAATACACCTTACACTCCAGCTATGACCTTCACCCCTGCCATGAGCACCGTCTACGGCTCACCACACTTTTCGCCCTTCCTCGATGGAAGTGACATGAACCATCCAGACATTTCCGTAGCGAACTATCTCAAGCAAGAACCTGCAGCCTCGTTTAACGGCGATCCTTCGCAGTTGCTTCTTTCCTCGTCATCCTCTTCCACCAGCATCACCACACCCGGCAGCAACACTTGCGACAACGTTGGCAGTGCCACGTCGACGTATCAGGACGAGACACCTGCAAAGTCTTCTGACAATCTTTTTCCTCCACTTCCTGCAGGAGAAACTCCAACCTCTGTGGATTCGGCAAACCAAGATGTGGCCATCGACTGGAACATCGTGAACAAACTCTTGGGCTTTAACTTCTGCGGCACTGCTACCACTGCGTCTGATAACAACACGTCGTCTAACAATCAGTCTGATGGTCGTAACGAAAACAAGAAGGACAATTCTCAATCCAACGAGGACACTAACAACTCGACATCAACCAACGAGAAACCTGGCAACTCTGGTACATCTCGAAAGCGTAAATTCGACGACAACGGTCCTTCCAGTGGCAGAAACAAGAAGCGAAATACCGACAATCAAGATCCTAGCGATCGGCCGTATGAGTGCCCAATTTGCCGAGCGCGCTTCAATAGACGATATAATCTCGGCACACACATGAAAACACATGATAAAAATCGCCAGAAAGACTTCATTTGCAATTTATGCAACAAAGGATTTGACCGAAAACATGATCGCGAACGACATGTCTCAACAGTACACCGTGGCGAACGCCACTTTACATGTCTGGACTGTCCCGCGTCATTCAGTCGAAAAGACGCCTTAAACCGTCATATGATTCAAAAACATCATCAAGAGGGTGTGGCCTAGTCTCTGGGGCCGAGCAAGTCTGCCTTTCTGGGTATTTATAATAACAAGTCCCTTATCAAACCGGCTGCCTGCAAATGAACAAATCTGGACCTGCGTGAACAAGGATAACCCGGACTTCTCCATCATTATCAAGAACTCTCTGCATTGTTAAATTGATGGAGACCACAACACTTGTTCTCCTTTCTTTTGTTTTCTTACCTTTTGATCTCTGTCCTCTTTCCATACAATTATGCTCCTTCCCCCAAGACGGCTCACTTTACCGAAGATAAATGTCAAAAAAGATCAAGAGAGAAAAGATACTGCGACGAAAATAGTATGCCTTTATCCCCTTTCCTACCTCATTACAATGACATCGTTTTTTATATGTCCTTTCGCAAATAAACAATGAATACATCAGTTTCTGTTATTTACTACAAAATTTGGTTCGTGATTAAGTATTTGCAGTTTTGACGATCTGCCAGTATGTATTCATTGCTTCCTTTTACACTTATATACCATGAATGTAGTGCTAGATGGTTGCTTATTCTATCAGTTTCAGGAGACGCCGAGGCTCTTGATACATAGACTTACGCTTAAAAGCCTTCTTGCTCCTTAGACCCCCGGTATTTTCGACGCTATTGGCAACAGGCAAAAGAGCCATCATGGGCTGTCTCCACCTGAGACCACGTAATACGAGAGAAGTTGTGAAGACATTTTGTCGTCACTTTTTTCCTCCCTTTCCTCCTACGTCCTTTCCCTTTCGCTTTCTTTCTTCTTCTCCATCATTGATTCCCTCGATTTAATGGTGGGGCTTGAATATATATATATATATATATATATTCCAGAGTCGCGATCTCTTGCTAAACGTCATTCGATTTATTGATATCTCGCTTCAGCGGTTATGTTTAAGCATTACCGAGGCCACCAATACATCGACCCAACCGTGTGCCTCCATCGCCAGCTCATGCAATGGATGAAACTTTCCATATACCAAAACGGACTCCAACTAGAAGCGCTTGCCTTAAGACAAGCCTTCAGACGCAATACGAAGATATACCAATAGGTAGCTGCAAAGTGCATGTAGTCGGCAGAAGATCATCTAACACAAATCGACATATGTATACACAGGGTATTTGCATCCATGGAGGTACCGAGAAATGTCCTCCAGAATACGACCTTCTCAAGTGATGACATTAATGCAATGATACGCAATTGAAGCCCTGCTTGTAGCTGCTGCGGAGCCTGGCACTGCTTTCTCAAGCCGTCGTAAAAAATGGATTACGAATGCACTGCCGTAAGCCGAGCACCAATGCCTTGAAATCAATGGTATATATAACTTTCTTCTAAAAATCGTTCAAATTATCTGTATCCGGTTATCTGGGGCGAACGTTCTTACGAGTGCCCAATTTGCAAAGCACGCTTTTAACAGACGACACAATCTGGGCACTCATAGGAAGACACACGAAAAGATCTTTTTATTTGTAATATTTACAGCATAGGCTTCGACAGGAAGCATGATCGAGAACGACATGTGTCAACTATGCACCGAGGCGAGCGGCACTTTTCCGGTCTGGACTGTTCGGCGTCCTTGAGTCGCAGGGACGCCCTCAACCGACATATGTCACAAAAACATAATCAAGAAGGCGTGGTGTAGTACTTATGTCGTTATGATAGCAGCGAAATTGGAGCACAGGGCCACAGCGACCACAAATGTCAACCGGAGATGCAGACGAATAACACGAAAACGCAGCATAATACGGACAAAAACACGCCTGGAAGAAAAGGGAACCCTCTTCACTAATTGATCGAATCACAGGTCAACTTTAGTCAACAGCAAATCGCTATCGTCATCTTTTCTAGTTTACTTCGTATCAATTTGTCACCATTTATGATGAACATTCGTCATATATAATTACATTACAGAGAGCGCCAAAGAATCACTTTTCGATACTCTCATCGTCGTCGACTGCCACCCAAAACATATAGTGTCAGTTGTCCGACTTAGGAATCGCTTCTTGCTATCACCGGAGTGATTCTTAAATCCAGTACCCAGTGTACAATTCTGTCACCTATTGTTTACAGATGAATTCAATTACTGGATGCTTTATTATACTAAAGGCTTCGTCTGCACAATTTCATTTTTGCAATTGAACTTTTTAAATTTCTTGCGATCTGCGATCTCACATCCGTTTGCTTTTGTTTACATTTTGATGGTATATTTGTACTGACGATCATACACACATACTAATCATCATGACAATGCTTTATTTTACATCTTATATTTAACAAGAATAGCTTGCCATTTTGTAAATGTTTCTAGGAGGATGCGGCATCTTCGATGTTGGAGACAGCAGATGGTCTGATATAGGTTCCGTTGTTGCAATAAAGGGTGTGGGTGCGCTGATGCAGCATACTGCTGGGTTATACATGATAGGTTGTTGAGGCGACAGTGAAAAGTACGGTGGTGGCGGCGGAAAAGCAGGAGATAGATGATAGTGGTGATGGTGGTGATAATGTAGAAACGGAGGAGGTCCCGGCACCGGCGGTGGTGGAAGAAGTGATGGATGGAAGGCCGGCCAAGCGGTAGCAGTGACAAAAGCGGCTCGCCTCGTCGCCTTTTTGCGCGAAAATACACGGCTGAACAAGTATCGACAATTGCTTCGTTTCGTCTTCTTGCTCTGGTAACATGGCAGCTGCGACGGCGCAGGTTCGAACCGTTGTTGGAGCAACAAGGGAGGAGGTGATGGTGGTTGAAGGAAGGTGGTAGTATCGACAGACGGTTCTGTCGTCTGCACAACTGTTCGACTCCCGTCACTCTCGTGGTCTGACATGGTCTGCGAGGATTATGTATGCAAAACAAAACGGAAACGGGAAGTAGAAGGGTGAAAAAGGTCACCCCAAAAGTTGCAGAACCGTTCCGGACATCAAGTGATCAATCTAGCGCCCACACAGCATCGGTTGTTTACACTCATCTTCTTTTTCCGATCTATATCCATCAGCAGGGAATATAATGCCACGTTAGCTAAACCATGCTTTTAACAAGGACCTTGACGATGCAATCAAGTTTACAGCATTTGATTTGATGTAATCACATCGCATCACCTCACATGTTTAAATATTTCAAATAAAAAGGAGACAAAGAGAAATACGTTGGTAATTATTGTATAGAAAAATAACACTTATACTGTGTATTTGTGCTCCTAAAAGTTACTGAACCGAAATGATTGCAACATAATATCCCTTAAAGTAACCATCAACTTTTCAGGAGAGGCAGATCCGTGTGGTGGCGCACGGACCGATGTGACCGAGGATTTTTTCTTTAGTCTTTTTGACACACGACGGGTTTTTTCTTGCTGTCCTGCAGATCTCGATAATGAAGTTTTATACGGGCGATGAAAGCGGTCTAGTCAAAAGTACGTAAACAGAGACAAATAGTTCTCGACGTAAGCTTGACAGCAAGAGAACAACAGTGGTGATTCCGCCTGCCGAGGTGGAAGACGAGGCGATCCGACGGAAACGAGCACGGAAATCGGACGACCTTGCCAACAAAGAGGGACCGCAGCCGGCGATTCAAGTATTTGGAAAAGTAGACAAGACCAAAGCTGTCCAGAAAATGCAGTGGGGGAAGCTTGACGGCAAGAAACAGGCAAGATCGCCCGGTGTAGATCTCCTAGGCAACCTCAGAATACACTCACGCGCGCAAATATAGATCGTCGTGGCTCGAAGGAACGGACAAGTGGATTTCATGTGCCCTGAGACAGGCAACATTGTAAGGACGTATCAGGACGAAACTGTTGGTGCCGAAAATGATCAAGCAACATTTGTCGGTTTGCACAGCACAGAAAGGTAATGCTGCTTTGTGGTGGAAATTACTATGCATGTCTAACGAATCTCTCTCTAGTCATCTCATGACATGTACCTCCATGGGTCGTGTGTCCTACACTTCATTGTCATCATACTCTGCATCAAATCCCAACCCAACAACATGCATATCCGAGAAATTAGGCACCAACCTGTCCATTATGCGAGTGCACCCATTGCAGTCTCATCTATTTGCTATCGGTGGCAAGGATAGAGAAAATGATCTCCAAATCTTTGACGCAAACGTATTATCGACATCATCTACAGAGACTCACGGAGAGGAAAAGGCAAAGATGACAAAGTTTGAAAAGAAGAAGGCAAAACCAAGGGCCTGCTATTCCAAGCAAAGAATGTAAAGTATATCAAAATTTTGCAACAACGCCGATTATCGATGTCCCGCTAATGACGCTTTATAATAAAGGTTCCACGAGACATGCTCGATTTGGACGCTCCTATTCACATTCGAGACTTGCAATTCATGAATGAAGAGGGAACAAAGATTGCCACTGCTACACACTACCACCAGGTAACGTGCATCTATTCCCTAGGCAACACATACGCACTCAGTATATGATTGACGCCTGAAAAAATGGGATTAGATCCGCCTCTATGATACCAAAGCACAGCGACGACCCGTTCATGACTGGAACATTGGTGAACATCCGCTAACGTTCCTTCGTATTGGCAGAGATTACAATGAAGTTATCTATGCAGATACACAGACGAACACTGGCATTGTTGATATCCGTACTGGCAAGACATTGATGCAATTCAAGGGCTTCATGGGAGCGGTAACAGATGTCCAGATCGTTCCTCAAGCTACCTTCTCTTCTTCTTCTTCTTCATCCTCAGAATCCCAAGACTGTAAAATAGCAAGCGTATCCATGGACAGATTTTTGAGGGTGCATGAAATGTCAACCAAGTTCCGCAAGATGGAACACAAGATTTATCTCAAGCAACGCATGACATCTATCCTTGCCGACGAAGATTACAAGGTTCCAGAGGAAGAGAACAAGGACGAGGAAGAAGAAGCTATGTGGGAGGCTATGGAGAAGGTAGAGGATCATGGAAAGCGGAAAAGACAATAAATAGACTCTTCTCTTCATTCACATGCTGGCCCCAAAAATTTATGGCCTTTTCTCCTCTGCATTAAGTTTTACACTTTAAATTCCCATGTAATCTTTTCACAACTCTTTCTTTCGCTTCTTAATTTTTTCCCATTATTCCCAAAATACAGCAGCATGGCACCATCAGAACCTGAAATCCTAGTTTCCATCGTCGATCATGTTGCCACGGTAACTTTGAACCGACCTAGACGCGGCAATGCCTTGACAGCAACCATGAACGACCGCCTTTTGCAAATTCTACCAGAACTCGCCAGCGATCCCAACGTACGAGTACTTGTCCTGACAGGTGCAGGCAAGTATTTCTGCACAGGCATGGANCTTTCAGCTTCAGGCGCGTCCGATCCAGAAATGGCCAGGGCAGGCTTCCAAAAGGGCCTTCGAGTGTTTGACGCATTGTATCGATTTCCCAAACCTGTCATTGCTCGTGTCAACGGGCCTGCGCTTGGAGGTGGAGTCGGTCTAGTCTTTACGACAGATATTCGCATCGCCGCCCAGGATGCATACTTTGCTCTGACCGAAGTAAAACGTGGTATCATCCCGGCTATTATCTCCCAGTATATTGTTCCGGAAATAGGAAGCCAGAAGGCGCGGGAGTACATGCTCACCGGCAGACGGGTGCCTGCTCAGGAAGCTCTCCCATACTTGAGCGCGGTCGTGCCTGGCGATGCTCTGGATGCCAAGGTTAAATTGTACGTTGACATGCTGGTCGAATCAGCACCCGGAGCCATGGCCGATATCAAAAGACTTGTCGACGGCATTGCCAACGGCGCAGACACAGAGCAGCACGGACGGCTCCAAGAATTTGTGCAAGCTGCGTATTTGAAAATGATGCAGTCAGACGAAGCGGCTTATGGTATCATGTCTTTTCTCAACAAGCAAAAGCCGGATTGGAACGCGTTCTTGAAGGATAAAAGTGGCAACAGTTCCAAACTCTAAATACCTGCAGCATTTGTCAATGTCAAGACTGTATATTAAAATAGACTTCCTAAGGGAAAAATGGAAAAGAAACACTGTCAGAACCAATTTATAAAAGCTTATAGAGGATTGCGTGCATGTGTGGCAGACACAACCCACACTCTGGAACTCTTGATCCATGGTGTGACCAGCTCGTGGTACTAGGTTTTGGAGAGCAGCATTGATTTAATTGAAATCCAGATGCATTTGGTTCAGTGAGTGGTGTTTCGCACTTGTTTCGCCTTTTGCTTGTCATGCACCCGCGACCTCGGTCTGAAGTTATCGATCCGAGGAAGAATACCTCCGGCGATGGTAAGTGGATTGGAAAGGAGCTGTTGAAAGGGAACGGCAACTCTTAATCCTAGTTGCGAATAGCCGACAAGGGAAATAGCTGGAGAGAAGACTTACAACACTATGAACGCAATCTCGAAGCCATGACATCAATGAACTTAGATCAGGTATGGCTTGCTGAAATGCTTGCTATAGACTCTTCTGAGCTTATGATTTTGCAGAGTTTCAAGGATGAGCTGCATCACGTAGATCAATGGTTCAGTTTCTTATCAGAAACAGAAAGAACGGCGACCGTATATACACTTTTACAACATTCTTCCCAAGTACAAATGCGCTTCTTCATAAGCGTACTCCAGCAAATGATGAAAAGAGATCCTCTTAATAACTATCTCACGCCGGCTAACCCAGACCAAGGCAAGTTGGCAGAGAATTCGCTCGCTGCTTGTGCAGATAGATTTACCCACTTTGCAACAACAGATATGCAATCACAGTTGACAAACGCCATGGCAAAAGCAGAGCTGGAAGCCAATCAAAGACTCTTGGCAGCTGCTGGGCAGGCTGTCCGCAGACCTCCCAGTGCCGGCCGCGGCCAAGGCAGTTCATCCATGGATAGACACTCTTTTGCATTGGGTGACACTGAAGATTACGCACAACTCATGAGCTCAATGGGTAATTTGTCATTGAACAATGGTGGTTTGGAAGACTATGCCCGGATACAGATCCCTCGTTCCACGGCACGTTCAGCTGCAGGAAATCAGTCCATGTTTGCCAGCCGGAACCGCCCGCGATCTGTAATTGAAGGCGATACTTCGTTGTTATTTCCTACAAACAGCAGCACGTGGCTGAATCCGGCACCTCAGCAACGGTCCTCCATGACTGGTACTATTGGACGTATGGGACCTGCCGCAGAGCGACCCAAGTCTGCTGATATCTCTCTGTGGACGCTTCCATCTTTGGATATTAGCAGCGATGATGCTACGACTAAAAAGAGAGGAGGAGCAGGAGCAGGAGGCAACAGCTCGCTGCGCCCTGGCTGGGGTGTACCATCGACCATGCAATTTGGAGATCTGTCCTCTCGTCACTTAGATGTGGATCTCGACTTTAACAGCTGGGATAAACGGCGACGCGCTGGGCGCAATATACCTAACACGGTTCCGGAAACCGACGAAAGAAACAATGCTCTGCATGACGCATCTTCATCCAACTCAGCTGTTGATGCTGCCAACGTTGTTCTATCATCATACGATCAACCAGTGCGACGTACTCATTCGCCTGTACCATCGGCTTCTGCATCCGCACCGTTCAGTCGACGACACTTGGCCCCCCCTGGCATGGAACAACGCTACGGCCAGTTTTTGAATCCAAATGATGCACAAGGTTTTGATGAGTATGATTATCTAAGCGACCACAGTGAGGCTTCCAATGTATCTGGAGATCGAGGCCATCATCGCCGTCGTGGAGGACGAGGAGGCGGTGGACATGGTCAGAATGCTGGCGGTCGTACACCTAAAGACAAGAAACCAACCGATGTGGTTGATATGGAATTATTGGAAGGTAAAAAAAAGACCTGGACCTGATGTACATTTGTGAATCGTGTGTATACTCAACTCAAAAAATCGTATAGACGTTCCTGCCTGGTTCAGAACGCTTCGACTGCACAAATACAATAACATTTTTGAGTCCATGAAATGGCAAGATATCATTAAACTTACCGACGAGGAGCTGGAAGCCAAAGGAGTCGCTGCGTTGGGCGCAAGGCGCAAAATGCTCAAGGTTTTTGAACAGGTCAAGGCACACTGTGAAGCCAATGTAAGTCTGAGCTTGTATTTACGTGCGTTGCAGTAGCATGTTTCTCTTAACACTATACACTTAGAATATCAAATACTGAGTACAAAACTACAATTTTCTTTGTTTTTCTTTATCCCTCCCTCTTTTGCTAAGATACTTTCGAATGTATAGCGCAAGACGCTACCTGAGCAAACACATTTCTAAAATACAAGTTATTTAGTTTTAGTGTCGTGAATGCCCACAAAGGGCAGTCTGTGTATGTGTGCCACTTTGTGCTCTGGGGTCCCTCTCTGCCTTTTCCAACTCCGGTAGAGTGCGCTTAGGACAAAAAACTCGTTCGCGGTTCCTTTTTTCTTCTTTACCCTGGCTCACTCGAGACTATGGCTCTTTGTAACCTTGCACCACCGGGTGGCGAGACCGACTACTGAGAGTCTTCTTGCTTCTACCTAACCCTAAACCATTATCTTGGGTCCCTTGGCAGAACGATTGAGCAGACGTGATTCAAGCGAAAGATGACACCCCTTCATTGCGAGTCCCAAGTCCACGACGTGGCTGCAAAACGCCAAGTACCTGCAGTCTGATCAACTGCGGGTGACGAAGGGTAGCTCCCTTTGTCCAATCGCGTGGCAGATTCCTGGGAATGTCAATCAAGTAGCATCCGTCCTGTCTTCTTGAGTTCACGGTAACTAACACTTGTTGGTTATCGGTCAATACCCCACGTCTTGCGCGTGTATACAGTCTCAAGGTCTTTCCCTCCTGGCCTTGGCTTTTTGCCTTGAGGCATCCCCTGCAACAAAAGCCTCGGTCGCGTAGGAAGCTCTTTTGCAGCATTACTCTTTTTGTGCTGACAGTCGTCGTCACCTCGTCACTCACTGGTGCGTCCTTACTTTGGCTCCAGGCACTCTTGTTGTGACCAAGGAAAGTAGATCATGTTTCAGTTCCGGCAACTGGCATTTTATCTACTGTCGGGCGTATAATGAAGGCCTCTCTTTTGCCTAGCGATGGAGACAGAGTTTCGGCTCGCGCTGGAGTATGCGTTACGGGTGGTAATCAGCTCTTTTAGAGTTGGATCTATGGAACTTGCAAGCACTTGAGTGTCTCAAAGTTTGGACTTCTATTTTTATTTTTCCCCTTCGATGCCAAGGCAGGTCTTCGTCCTGAAGGGGACGGATCCGTCATTTGATGGTGAACTAAGACCTTGGCCCAGTAGGTAAAGTCTCCTTTGTAACATATTTGTTTATAAAAATTCAGCCAATCGAATAATGAAAATAAACTTTGAAAAAAATGGTATTGTTCGGTACTGCTTGTCATTATCCGTTTGTTGTCCTTGCCGGAGTCTCTGCGGAAGTTTTAACGGAGAAGGTTTTGCCACCGTTGCACATACATTTTTCTCCTCCTTTTTCATTCTTTCTCAACCTTCTGTATTCTGCAACAAATATGGATAGTGTCGAGCAGACATACGTTCAATGGCGCACAAAGTACGTGGATTGATTGTATACACAGTATCGGTGCTGTGGCTATCCTGTTTGTTCGTCGTAAGCAGCGAGTGACACGTGTTTTTTATTCTCTTTCTTTCTTGCATAGATACCTGCGTTCGTACCAGGATGGCTTGTATGTATATTACAAAGAACCTTCAGAACAGGTGCCTGAAATGACATGCTCGGAAGCACATGGTAACGCATTGGAATTATCGACTTGTTCTCACGCTGAAGAACCCATAATGTTTAACACCAACATTTGCTAGGTTACGGCATGCTTATTTCGGTCTTGAAGCGTAACCAAGTGGATTTTGATGGTACATTCGGAGCCTGGAGGAGAAGAGAGGGTTCTCATTGTTCTCATATACTTTGTCAGGACTTTACCGATATTTCATGCGATGGCGCAACGAAAAGGGATTAATGCAGTATGTTGCAGCAAGTGCATTGAGCCAAGAAGTATAGAGTTCATTTACAATTGCGTCATAGGTGGCAACAAAAGTGCACGCATTCCGGGGAGTTTGTGCCAGGCGACGAAGGAGGTCGGAACTGCGCAACTGGTAAAGGATTTGTCTGATTATTATAACGTAAATCTCGTTATCCAGTCCCTTTATTGATGATATTGCGATTCCGTTTTCGGAAAAAAAGATGGAGACGTAGATGTAGCAACTGCTCTATTTTTAGCAGCCAAGGTTTGGGGCCATGGAGGACAGTATGGCGAAATCGATTACAGAGCAACGGCAGTCGAACTCGCAGCTGCTATTTGGGAGCACTGTTTCAATCACGAGACTTACATGCCGCTTGTTGGAGACTGGGCTGATCCGGGGGATGAAGCCTACTTACTGAGTCGCCCGAGCGATTTTATTCTAAGTGGATACCTCATATTCTATCAAGTAAGGGAGTTGGGAGAGAAAGAGACTCTTTGCTTGTAAATAACAAGTTGATTAAAACCATATTCTGTTGCTAGGAAGATACAGCTCGCCAGCAGCAATGGGGTCAGGTTATCAACAGCATCATTAATACAGTGAATGGACAGCTATCGTTCAATCCGCAGACCGGTCTCATAGCAGACTTTTTGAAACTCGATCCTAACAGCAAACTGTACTATCCGGCTCGCGGAGAAGTTTTGGAAAGCGACCACGATGGTGACTACAACTGGAACTCTTGCAGAGTACCATGGCGACTGGGTCACTATTACATGCTGACGCGCGACGAACGGATTCGAGGCGTCTTGGAAACGCAAGCACAATTCTTTGCAGCACAGTTGGCGCAGCGTGGCGTGTGTGGAAACGGAGATTGTGGCGTCAGAGCTGGATACCATCTGAATGGCCAATGCTACGCCGATTACACCGATATGGCCTTTGTTGCACCTGTCAGCTTTATGTTCTGGGTTCTTGGATGGAATAACCAGCTCCAACATATCCTTCAAGATATGAATGCCATGCAAGAAAAGACCTACTTTGGCGAAAGTATTGCAATGCTCTGCTTATTAGAAGCCTATGTACCATTTTAAAGCAACTAGCGTAGATATACCTACTACTACTATTGGACGAATGTAAACAGCTTCACAGCTTCACAGCTTCTAAAGATTTCGGAGTATCAAAAGTACAAATAGGACGAATTTCCAGAGAGTGCGTTTTCCTTCTGTGTGAAGCAATCATGGCAGCGACGCTGGCAAATCAACCTCAATTAATGCAGAACGGTATAGCCGATGGGTCTCCAACACCGTCGAGTCGCGGATCAACACCCGCTGCTGACGGAAACAACAAGATCGTCGGTATTATTTACCCACCACCCAACATTCGAGGTACAGTTCATTCTTGTGAGTTGAACGGGTGAAACAAGCTTGTCTCACTAGCGATTTGTAGAAACTGTCGATAAGGCAGCCGAATTCCTTGCCAACAAACCACAACAGCTAGAAGATCGTATTCGTGAAAAAGAAAAGCACAATCCAAAGTTCTGTTTCTTGAATCCTACCGATCCATACCATGCATACTACCAGTTTAAACTTAAGGAAGCTCGTGAAGGCAGAAGTAAGTTTCTTCGGCTTTTTCTTCAACGCACGAAAAAGAGGACATTATTCTTATACAGGTTCTCGTTTAGCTGCAAAGAAACCGGCTGCAAAAGAAGAAAAACCAACCGAGGAGAAAGAGAAGGCACCTGCTGCGCCCAAAGAACCAGAGTCTTTTGAGTTCTCGGCATCTATGCCTGCCATGTCTGCACAAGACTTGTAAGTTGAGACGAAAAATCATATATATATATACTTCGCAGGGAATGATTGGCTGACCATCCTTGTAGGGACATTATGAAGCTCACCGCACAGTTTGCTGCACGTAATGGCCGTCAGTTTATCAACCAATTAGCCCAACGCGAATCCCGAAACTATCAGTTCGACTTTTTACGTCCATCACACAGTTTATTTCCGTACTTTACAGAGCTTGTCAAACAGTACACCAAGGTCCTTGTTCCTCCGCGAGACACCAAGGAAAAGCTGATGAAGAACACTACCGATAAATACCACATCTTGGATCGAGTCAAGGAACGTGTAGAATGGGTTGCATGGCAAGAAGCCGAAAAGAAAAAGAAGGAAGATGAAGATGAAAAAGAACGACGTAAGTAATAAAATATAAAGGTTAAGGAAAGTAAAAAGGCATATAATACTCATTCATCTTTTTGATGTTCTATTACAGTGGCCTATGCCAGCATCGACTGGCACGACTTCGTTGTTGTGGAAACCATTGAGTTTACAGAAGCGGATGAGCAGATGGAGCTCCCACCACCAATGAGTTTGTCTGAACTCGAAAACATGTCTCTAGCACAAAAGAGAATGAATGCCATGATAGAACCTGAACAGGAAGAGAAGTCAGGAGACGCTGAAATGGAGGTAAGATTTGATAATTAATGTTAAAAACCTATGATAATTTCTAATTTGCTTTCTTCTAGATCGAAGATGTGGATATGGAAGAAGAAAGTGATAAAGAAGAGGGACCGCCAGCACAGCCAGCACCACAGGTCAAAGTGCCAGACACGAACATCCCCATCAAAATTCGCACAGACTACAAACCCAAAGTTCTCGGCGCAGTACCACAGAAAGTCAACGAGCCTACACAGATCTGTCCTCGCTGCGGTGAAGCAATCCCTGTATCTGAAATGGACGAACACATGCGTATCGAATTGCTTGATCCAAAGTGGAAGGAGCAAAAGTTGGCCGCCGAGGCAAAGAAGAAGGACAGCAACCTGCTTCAAGAAGGCACCGATGTTGCAAAGATCTTGAAGAACTTTTCAGGTTATCGATCCGATATCTTTGGTACAGAGGAAACAGAGATTGGCAAAAAGATCAAGGAAGCAGAGGAGGAAGCAAAGAAGAAGGAACGTGTCACTTGGGATGGTCACACTGCAACAGCCAGTCTTGCTACCCAACGTGCAGCGCAGAATACAACCATTGAGGAACAAATTGCAGCGATACACAGAAGCAAGGGATTCACAGAGTAAGTCGACACAACATACGAGTAAAAGCATTTGCGTTTCTTGCTAACGATTTTTTTTGTGCAGTGAATCCTATGGACCGCAGATGCCCAGTACAGCTCCACCACCAGAACAACAGCAACCCGTTTATCATTCTCCCTCTATGCCTCCAGGACCTCCACAAGCATACTACAGTTCACCTGCACAACTCGGACATCCACCGATGCCGGTACCACCACCGCCTGGTGCATTCAGTAATCAATTACCATACATGCAACCTCCGGCGCCTATGCCCGCCCCGCCTATGGGAACGTCACCTATGCATGGTACTGTCCGCAAAGCTGATGAAAATATGGAAAGTCCTGATGCGAAGCGAGTCCGTGTTGAAGGCGGTGCACAGGCTGAAGGAGAATCTGATGCACCGGTGGTAAGTTGGCATATCTTTCTATTCCTAAATCAATATTGGTTTTCACTAACGCTATATTATCACTTAGGCTACTATTTCAATCAACATTGTAACTCCATCTTTGCCGGACAAGCCAGAGTGGAACCTCAATGGTCAGACGCTAACTCTCTCCAATTTACCACCAAGCATGCTCATTTCCACCGTGAAGGACCGCATTTATTCAATGACTGGCATGCCTGCTGGCAAGCAAAAGTTGACGGGAGGTGCCAACACGGTCCTTAACAACAGCAAATCTCTTGATTTTTACAGCATAGTAGATGGAAGTATTATTACTTTGAGCTTGAAGAAAAATAAGGGCAAGAAATAAAGTATACGTTGTTGTTGAATATTTTGTTGGTCAACTGTCGACATTTCCTTTTTTTTTTCTTTCTCTTACCATCGCATCTGTGACGTGTTTGTGGATGCAGGAACAAACAAGTATGGATATAATCGTAAACGTTAGTGCACAGAATCCAATGCCACCCCAAGTTTATCCAAACCTTTCTCACGAAAATTCACATGTTCTGAACTCTGGAGTATTGGGCACGCTGCAAATCCCCACACTTCCCATTTGTCAATGCGCGTATAAAAATGCCGCGCGCCCAATTTATACATTTTAGAACCGTTTATTTCAACAAGAAAAAGAAACGCTTCAATGGTCGACGTGAAAAACTATAAACTTGCTGCCGAGTTGTTGCTTCCAGAGCTTGAGCGACAGATTCGCGCTGAGAAGGATCTCTGGCCCAATTTCAAAGGTCTCTTCATTCTCAACATTACAAAGAAACGCAAGGTTGTTGCTACTTGGTAACGTACAAGAAAACTTCGAAACGTGATTTACACGAGACAATAATTGTTAACATTTTTCTTTTGGTTTTGCTAGGTACCTCCTTCTTCAAGGTACATGAATACATATGTACAGATCATAATGTCAAATAATACTTGAGTTTGACACGTTGCCAGGAAAGGATGTTATGCCCCTGATCACGGATGACGAAGAAAAGGCACGAAACTCGGCAAAGGGCAAGGTTCGCACCGTCAAGATCCAGGTGGATGACAGCGATTTGATCAACCTTGTCACTGGAGGGTAAGTCAAGATATTCTCGGCAAAAAGGGATCTGTCTCTTTTTTGACACAAATTTCCAACGCAGCATGACGGGTATCAAGGCCTACATGAGCGGTAAAATCAAAGTTCGCGGCGACTTGATGCTTGCTCAACGCCTAGAAGAAGTGTTTGACAAGGCCAACGGTCGTGAGGTAAGAATCCATCGAAGAAAAAAAAGATAAGTGTATGCTTGTATCTAAGTCCTTGGTTCCTTTTTCTATAAAGCGTGCTATGGACTTCATCAGACAGAACGAACAGGCACTCTCCAAAGCAGGTTTCAAAGCCAAGTTGTAGAAAAGGCTTGTGATTGTCGTTTAAACCCGTGTTTTTTTATTCCCGTCCCCAAATATATATGTACACGTCTTTCTTGATTGCTATTACGTACTACTATTCGTTCCTATTTGCTGTAGCGTGCCTCGTTTGTTCTATTGATTCATGGTACGGAAACGTACAACCTCTGTCTCAAACTTTGAGCGCATGGATCGAAGTTCTCCAAGTAATTGTCCCATTGCATCATTCAAACAGTCTTCAGGTCGAACACCTGGCTGTGCTTGGATCTTGATAATGAAATTGTGCTCCAGAGGATGCGGCACCTTGTAACCAGCAAACATGACGCGGGTATCTAACATCAATTGTCTACGTTGCCGAACGAGTGTGTGAATGTCAATAATTCCCCGTCGTTGTAGATGCAAAACATTCTCTTTTGAGAGCGAAATCCTTACTGTCGTAGCATGTTGCCTAGAGTGTGATCTTCTCTTTCGATCTTGAAAGTTGCAGCGTTGGGGATTTTTTCGTCAAGTGTCATTTCGACCCTTTTATTTGTACGGATCTCGTTAGAAACTTGCAGGTAATGTCATGGCTCGTAAATCGTTTACTTTTTGCTGCCCTCAGGGAGGACGAACAACTCGAAACGGTCGGGTGCGTTCATGACATTGATTGGGGAACAGAGAAGAAAACGGAAAGGTGAAGAGAAGAGGCGACCAGGCAGACGCAAGCAATTGGATTTCCGCGCACAAAAAGTGCTGTACTTAACGCACGTCTTTTTCGCCTCTCCACCGAAAGGTAAATCAGATCATTAATCTAAAGTACGAAAGGAACATCCCAACTTATAATTCAATGCTAGCTCAATGCTCCCACTTTCATTATTACACACAGCCGCCGGACATCCGTTACTGGTCGAACTGAAGAATGGCGAGACTTTCAACGGACATCTTGTCAATTGCGACAACTTTATGAATCTCACCTTACGCGAAGTGATCCAGACCTCACCAGACGGCGACCGGTTCTGGCGGTTACCCGAGTGCTACATTCGAGGCAACACTATTAAATACCTTAATGTACCAGAAGAAATTGTCGATATGGTGAAGGAGGAAGAAGGACGACAACGAAATATGCGTGGCGCTCGCGGTCGCGGTGGTCGAGAAAATGGCGGATACAACAATCGTGGACGTGGAGGAAGAGGTGGACAGAATCGAGGACGCGGCAGCGGTGGCAATCGAGCATAGTTATATAACATCACTCTTTCCCCAAGTTACCCTTATTACACAAACATGTTAAACAAGAGAGAGGGAGACACTCACACGTGCGCTTTTGGAACAATCGATAATGTAATAAAAGCAAAAGACATGCACCTCACCAGAAGAGAATTCCAATCTTTTTTCTAGTATGTTGAACGAAAGATAAGAGTTATTAAGTCGTTTGATTGGAAGAGAAAGGAAAGAAGGAACTATAGTTAGTATAATAAGAGCGAAGGAAAAAGAAAAATTATGTAAAAGCGACGGTAAAAAAAGTATATACATAGTACACAAGTATAGATGATAGATATCTCTTCCTTCTTTAAGGGCAAGAGTATTCGCCGCCGATCATAGGACAAGATGCCGTGATGACATTTCCTTCGACACCGGTAATGTGGAAGACAGCTTGTAGGATAGCTGAGATACCTTGACCAGCAATCATACCACCAGCTACGCTGTACATAAAGTCGTCGTAATGCTTGCGAGCGAATCTCTTCCAGATCTTGCCAATAGACCAGCCGATAAACATGGAGAGAGGGACTTCAGGTTGAGGATTAATCATGGCAATACCGATAGCAGACATGGATGGGAACCAGCTATGGTACTTTTGAGGGACGAGGAGGTTGCGGAGGACAGGCAAGAGGACGCCGAGAACAGCGCAGATGGCAGTAACAATGATACAAGCCTTGCTCAAGGGATCTGCTGCACCAGTCAGCAATTGGGCCACACGCAACCAGGCAGTGACAGCGACGAGACCAAATTCACATTCGGCGGTATTCAGGTTGGTATTGGTGATACAAGGATAGGCATCAGCAAAGAGGATAAAGAGACCTACACCGATGGCGACAGCAGGAAGGGAAGCGACGACCTGAGCCCAAAATTGGGAGCGAGGAGAAGCACCAACGATTTGGCCAGTCTTGAGATCGCCCACCATATCGACAGCCTGACCAGCAGCGGAACCAGCAATGTTACCAGCCATAAGATTATTCTTTTGCATTTGTTGAAGGGTATCAGCGGGCATGCGAGCAAACACAAGCTGGGTCATCTTGCCGATACTGCCAATGGGGTTGATATCAGTCTCACCAGACGCTTGGATACCGACAAAGGAGAGGAGGAAAGCACAAATGATGGCAACAATGCTCTGGTACACGGGCATACCAAAGTATTTACCCATGATGGCACAAGTGTAAATAATGGTAACAACAAGGCCGCCAGCCCACCACCAGGTTGGTACGAGTTCATTAGGAGCATATTGGTCGTCCGGCACTTGACCTGCGTTCTCATCATACTCAGCAGGCTTAGGTTTACGGAAGACATTGAATTTAATCCAGTAAACGAGTCTCTTAATAGCAAGATAGGATTCGATAGCACCGCCCTTGGCTGCACGCCAGAGAGTCTCGTAGCGGACCAAAAGTTCAGTGATAGAAGACAAGACCATGAGAGCAATACCGGGCCACAAGAAGGACTGGGTGGTATCACCTTCTGCGCTGAATCCAAGAGGTGCGACAAAGTTGCCGTTGCCGACGCACACAGGACCAATGATGCCGTAAATGAAAATAGAGGCAATGAAGAAGGACAAGACGGTGTTTGTGGGAGTCATCAAACCTGCGCCAAAGAATGGCCAGTCGAAGCTAAAGTACCAGCCCCAGTCCAAGTCAGCGCTGACCATGTTGTAATAGTTGGCGCGGTAACCGATCCAGTACAGAATGTGAACTAACAAAATTCGAAAGAGATAATAAGATTATCTGATCTGCCTATAAATAAATACAACACAAAGAGGAGCTACGAACTTACTGGTTCCAAAGAAGGGCACAAAGTACGAGATGAGCGACCAAATAAAAGTGATGCCAAAGAGAGCGCCCATCCATTTTGCCTTCTTCATAGCTTCCCGTTCGCCATTGACAGTGTCATGCAAAGCGAGGATAGTAACTGCAGTGGCGCGAGGAGTTGGGAAGGGCAAGTCCTGATTGACGACAAAGTGCCGACGGAGGGGAACAGCAAACAACAGACCATAAAATGCAGCAGAGATGGTAAAGAGAACGAGTGCAGCCGCATCGTTTCTGGGAGTGGTCATAAGGCCGAGCTTGTACATGGCTGGAATAGCAGAGACGAAACCGGTGGATAGACCGCCTGCAGTGGTCGCTGCAGATTGTGCAGTACATTTTCCTTGGGACCAAAGTAACCACCTCCAAGAGCAGGAGGCAAAATACGAGATAAAGGTTTGATAATAGCAAAGGAGAAGATGGCACCAAACAATGAAGCACCAAAAGTCCAACCGATCTTGAGACCAAGGTATGTATTGGATGCGGCTACACAATAGAAGTTTCAGAAACATATGCTTGCAGCAAAATCTGATCCGACTTACAGACTAGACATCCGAGTAAAGAACCGACAATGGTTGCTCTCCAAGTGAATTGGGACTCTTCGACGAGCAGTTGCGACACAGAACGCTGGTCAACCTTGACTGTCTTGTCCTTGTAAATTTCGTGCTCGTGCTTCTCTGAACTGATCTTTTCATCGACTGTGTACTCGATTCTTTCTTCCGGGGATACGTTAGGATCCCTCACGTTGGACATAAGTGTATGTGTGTATATGTGTGT
>KK100010.1:503324-514600 GCA_000611695.1 Rhizomucor miehei CAU432
CCGTTGTTGTCGATGGAAAACTGGTTTATCACTTGCTGATTTATCAGTATTTGTGCAAACAAAAAAAAAATGAAAAACCCTTCAATAAACCACGCCGTTTCCCAGCGTTTCTTCCTCACGTCTCTGTAAGTAGCATGATGCAACAGAATGGAACATCTTGATAACTGATCTCGAGCATACTATAGCTCTCCGTCCTGGCACCGCGCGTCATCTTGTCGATAACCAAGACACACCCAAAGACAATGCGCCGCGGGTAAGTCCAGTAAGTATTTCAATTTTTTTCCAGACGCTCTTCTTTCCATCCTCTGGAGCTGCACCTCCACTGACAGTGTTGCACTGGCCAGAACTAAGGGGCGTAGCTGGGCAAGGGGATTGTCTTTGAAGGAATGGAATGGGTTCCAAGGAACGGAGAGAAAATATCACTTGTATAGGATATCCGTCCTCCGCCTTCCTCTCTCTCCGTTCCTTGGAACCCATTCCATTCCTTCAAAGACAATCCCCTTGCCCGGCTACGCCCCTTAGTTCTGGCCAGTGCAACACGTCAGTGGAGGTGCAGCTCCATGTTCAACACATGGGCATGAAGTAGCCGTGTAAGTCCACAAAGATATTCGTGTTTAGGGCATCACTTACTAACATATTCACCTTCTGTCTTTCCATTCTTTGCTTTTTTGTATTTCCTTGTTTATATTTAAATTTTTATTTTTTCTTATTATAAAAGATGATTCCAAAGACGGCAAATGTATACTCATATTGGATTTGCAGTTTGATCCTAGAATTGATATATGCTCTTCAACTTAGCTTAGTGATGAATTTGGCGTAGTAACAGGAGTGCGTATGACTGAAGTCGCCACCTTCTCGGAATATCGCAACATGGTGTAATAACAATCGACTGATGTGATAAGTTGCTTATCTTAAATCCCAGACAGATCGTGAATACTCCGGATACTCGGGCTTACAGAAGTGAGATGAGGGGAAAAATGACGTGATCCCTTTGTATCGTCTTGTAATTGTGTGAGCAAGACAACGCAATCTATGGGGCTTTGCTGTTGAATTTCTGGTGAGAATGTTTGTGTGTGTGGAGTAACACCGGAAAAATTGCGCCATTTCACAGAGCACCTGGTCATACAATCACGCAATTTCCGTACTAGACTCGTCATGACTTGTTGGTTTTTGGGATGCATGAATGCATAAACTGTGTGTGTATATAAATAAGATATGAAAGCAATTATAGCATGTGTTCTCACAAGGAAATGTCCTCTGCTGCCGTTATTGATAACAACAACAAGACCGCACCTTCATCAGCTCCTGCCAAAACCTGGCGAGGTTTTTCTACGACTGGTACCAACTACATTGAGGCTGAATTCCCGGACAAGATCACTGGCCCTTCTGTTTGGGATGCCAAGGAGCTCGAAAAGCATCCTGAAAAATGGATCTACTATGTTACCGAGGAAGATATTGCTGACATTGATCGCGCACTCCAGCATTTCAAGAGTCTCAACTTGGAATTGGCAAGTATTTGTGCTCTAATTTTATTTCACGGTGACAAAATGAATAACCTTTCTTCTTGTGATGTATAGATTGAAATCACTCCAGAAACATTTCCCTTGACAACATTCGTAAAAGTAATTGAAGAACAGAAACGCAACTTGTTTGACGGTCTCGGCTTTGGTCTCATTCGCGGCTTTCCTATCCAAAACTATGAACGCAGGGATCAGGCAGCCATATTCATGGGCATTGGATCTTACATCGGTGTGTGCTTATCTGAATACTTTTTGCATCCAAAGGTACGATTTGAACTGATATAGGATGATGTAGGTCTTCGCAAGGCACAAAACGCAAAGGGACATGTACTGGGACATGTCAAGGACCTAACCTTTGGATCAACAACCAAAAGCCTGTACAACGCTGATGAGCCCACTACTCGCATCTATGCAACACGCAAGGCGCAACCTTTCCACGTTGATGGCACCGACGTTGTCGCCCTTCTTTGCTTGCAAGAAGGATACGAAGGCGGTCTTTCATCTGTCATCTCATCACACACAGTTTACAACCGGCTCCGAGAATTGCGTCCTGACATCGTCGAGCTGATGAAACAGCCCTGGCTTTGGGACAAGTAAGTAAAAAAAATTAACATTATATGGGAACCAGGTCATTGATTTCATTTAAAGGAAAAATGAGCATGGACCTGACGAGAAACCATACCTTGAGGCTTCACCGTTGCTCTATTACAAGAATCGTCTATTTACATTCTGGGGCCCTCACTTTTTCGAAACCATTACCCGGTTCCCTGATCTCACACTCGAACCAGAAAAGGTTGAAGCCATGAAATACGTTCAAGAATTGTGCGAACGAGAAGCGCTGAATATGACTTTGCAAGTGGGCGACATTCAACTTGTCCAAAATTACCAGATTTTGCATGCACGCACGGCCTACACGGATAAACCGGAAAAGACTCGCCACTTGCTTCGCCTCTGGTTACTGGTGAATGCCAAAGAAGTAGGATGGGAGATTCCATACACAAAAGGCGACTACAATTACGAGTTTGTATCCCACCAAACTGTACCTTTGGAAGCCGAGTAACTTCATAGAATGATAAACATCCTTCCCTTGTACTTGTATCCTGATCCTTGCCCTTAATACGAATACCGTAATAAACACGCTGTTTACTTTTACCAGGATTCACACCTAAAAGGATATAACGTTTCTGTTTTTAATTTGTGAAAAAACGGCCCTGGATTCCCATGCACTTACTATTGGCCATAAGCGTGAGAAACCTTGACGAGTGTCCGAGCGCCCTATCACGATATACCCACAAGGAAGGTTGGTTTGGGGTTCCGTATTTATAGCGTGCCACCTACCATATATGCTAACAGTCAAATGTTGAGACTTGATTTCGTTCTCAAAAGACAAGAATGATTCTACAGTGAAAACAAAAGCGAATTCCATATTCAACTTTTAATTCCTCCACATATGTACATAGGAACGTTTTGTATAGACGGAGAAAAGCGAGAGTTAAAGGAGACATGAATAAGTGCAGAGAGATAAGCTTATCAATGTTCATTTCATGGATGTCCAACGTATTCGGCAAGTAAACCGGTTATCAGATCGTACATTTGATTTGCATCACATGAGACATTTGTATTCGTAGTTTGTAGTTGTTGTGTGTATATGTGTGTTACAAATAAGCGGAGTATATGCAAAATAGATAAGAGTTTTTTGAACGAGGAAAGAAAAAAGGGAAACTTGTAACAAATAGCTGCATGATCTGAAGTACTTTTGTGATGGGATAGGATGATACGTATAAAAGGCAGCAGCAGCAGCTTTACCATTTTAGTCGTTCCGCCTTGGAGCCTATGAAACTGTGCGTCATTGCACCTCGATAGAGCTCTTTGATGACTTTGCCTTGAGTAATCGTCTCCTCGATGATAGCTCTGCAGTGGCAAGAGTTGACCCGTCCATACCAAATGCCAGTCTTGCCTCCGTTGATGTAACAAATCACATTGCCGGCAAACTTGTGACCTGGCGGTTTGGAATTACATGCATATATTAATTCAAACTGAGTGTATACATCCTCGTGTGTTTCACGATGGATCTTTACCTCCTATGTGGCTGACCATAAATACCGCGCATTGGTCCTCTGTGAGATCTTTTTCGCGTAAAACATTATCAAATTCAGCCGACAAAATGGGTGCAGTAACGCCACATCGTTTGTCACGTTTCTTGTGAGAGCAAATAAGAATCATATTATCGTATGGATTCTTTTGCGCCTTCATTTCTTCCTGGCCATTTGTATGTTGTCCGTTACTCTGTCCATTAGCGGTGTGTCCGTTGGTGGTGCCATGTTCATTTGCTTCTTTTTCTTCTTGGTCTGATTTTTCCATGGATGGCAATGGTTTTTTGAGGTAAGTGTCAAAGAATTCTTGAGCACGGTCAGGCGACACATTAGAAACAATGATGTTGTCAGGTAACACAATCACGTCGTGTCCATCAGATAACGTTGAATACTGGTTGATCATGGAGGTGTTTGTGAGCATATTGCGCCACCCCAGTTTTTGGCCTTCTCGGTCGATAACATCGGTGAGCGCCGCCGCTAAACTTCCTTGCTCTTCGTTGATGTGTGATAGCCAATCGCTTTTGCCTGTGGCGATCATTATATGACGTCCGTATGGTTTCATTGATCCCAGCAACGGCGAGCTCATATCAAAGTTCAGGTATGAAGGGTATTTCTCGTGGTCGTCGCAGGGTGCAGGACATGAAGAACAGGCGTCCTCGACCAGCAGATCGCAAGGTGGAATCTGGTCCTCATCGACTTGAGGTGTGGTGCCACCTCCGAGTACTGCCTTGCTGATTTTCCGTAATAGCGAGCTCATGTATATTGAAAACACGTAAGAAGAAGAGAAGAACTATGGGAAGGAGGAGAGAAAGAAGGGAGAGAAGAAAAGAAGTTAAAAATCGGAAGGGCAACGGAAGAATGCGCCGGGTTCCTCTTTTTTTTTGCACGGAAAAAGAAATTTTGGTCTGGAGAAGAAGTGAGAATCGGCTACCTTTTCAACCCCTGTCCTGCGGCCTTGACAGCTGGATGTAGGGCCGCGCCCTAAATCATGCCCGTGCGTGCGCGCGCTTCCTGTCAGCGCGCTCTTTCGGCGATCTCATTTTCGGAACAGAACCGCGACCTTGTTGCCTTGTTCCATCATTTGAAGAATATCTTGCGTTTACACACACACGCTCTCTCTTTGGATGTCCACGTGCACAACGTCTGTTTGCGTGGTACAACGTCAAACAACTAGGACAATGCCCTTGACATGCGCAAAACTCAGATGTAGCGAGGAAGCTTTACAAGTGTCACCTCCGGTTCTCCCCACAGCAAACATCGAACGATCCCTGAACGGGCTCAGCCCGGAAAATTGATTGCCGCATAAAGAGAAAAAGAAAATTGCTCTTGATGAAACATCTCGTTGAAATAACGGAGTATTGATAGTGCTACCTTAGATTACATATCTCCCACTTTGCGTACCTTTATGTGATAATCGAGCCCGATGGCCCAATTCTAATGATTACTTCTCCAGAGTACAGATTGAATAAGTGCAAAACATCTCCAACCAAGGAAAGCTCGTTTAGGAAACGATTTCCCTTCTCTCTCTTGTGTTGTTCGTGACACAATCCGTTGCCACAGCGGCGGGGGGCGTTCTCAACTTCCTCTGAGATTGAAACAATCGCAACTTTGTTTTAGTTTGACCAAACGCAAATGACGGCAACAATGAGTGCCAACGAGACTGCAGCAACTGAACCCGAGATTTCATACCTGGGAAGCTATGCAGAAAGTACGTCAGCTTTGGAAATTCCGTTTTGGATGAAAGGCTCTCTTGACTTTGATTGCTAAAAACAAAAAATAGCCGTAGAATCACTCCCACTTGAACTGCAACGGAACTTTACACTGATCAGGCAACTTGATCAAAAAGCTGAAGGTGCGCAGCATTGAGGGGACCACCCTTGCAGTAGTGACGAAAGAAAAAAGTTGTAACTAGAGACGATTCGGTTTTTTTTCTCCAGATATCATGGAGCAAGTCGCCGCTCAAGTGACAGCAATATCGAACGAAGCAAACGTCTTGGACGTGGAGGAGCGACAAAAACGATTAGCACGCATTGGATCGCTGCTAAACGAAGCACTGAAACGTGGAGAAGAAAAGTTTGCATTGGCAAAATCTACATACGATGCTGTATGTCATATCAACAAAAAAGTGTGCCGTATGTACAAAAAGAATTGCTTACAAAGTCGCATCCTACCTAGGTCGATAAGCAATGCACGCGGTTGGATGTGGATCTTCAGAAATTTGAGGATGAACAACTTATTGGACCCGGACGCATAACAGATCGATCCAATGCCGTCACTGCTGCTGGGTCGGTACCGTCGACTGGCAGTGAACCCAAAGGTAAGGATATAACAGAAGAGAGTTTTATGCAAATGATCAAGATGACTAAACTTTATAGTTGTAAAAGCACGAAAACGTAATAAAATTCAAGAGGGGCCTTTTGAGTCATCCAAATCTCAACTCACTTTATATATTTTGCATAGGAGGAAGACCTGCATCTGAGTCGAAAGATCCAAGTGGACGCAAACGAAAAGGACGGAGGGATGCTCCAAAGGAAAAAGATCAAGGAGAATATTTATCGACTCAAGATTCAATGCAACGTGCTCAAGCGTAAGTTTCTTTACATGATCTAAAATCACTTATAAGATTTTATTAACATTTTGCTTTTTGATGCAGGGCCATTTCACTTTCAAATTTGCCCATCGATCCAAACGAACCAGTATACTGCTATTGTCGTCAGGTCTCCTTTGGCGAGATGGTAGCATGTGACAACGATGATGTAAGTGACAAAAAAGCAAAAAAGAAGGAAAAGGACTAAAAGGACAAAAATGAACTCAAATAATCAAAGTGCGAAATTGAATGGTTCCATTTGGGTTGCGTAGGTCTTGAAGTACCACCTGCTGGAAAATGGTACTGCGATACCTGCTCAAAACAGATGAAGAGCAAACCAAAGAAATAAGTTCAAAGAGAGCCATCATTGCTGTCGTCTTCGTCGCTCTCCTCCTCCAGTCGTGCCTTCTTTTTCCGCCGATCTTCATCCTCTTCAGCCGCACGTTTTTTGTACCTAGCAACACACACATTTTGCGGGTTATTCCCATTTCTAAAATCAGTTAACCTCCAATTCTCTTCCCACTTACAGTGCTGAATCTGGGTTCTTTGCTGGATTTAGGCACACGCGCAGACGGCGATCAATCACCTTGGCCTCGTCTGGAGTTACTGGTTTCAACTCGCTAACGACTTTAGCAATTTCATCCATAACTTGACGCGTTGCTTTTGCATCCTCGCTTCCTAGCCGGGTCTCCATATACCTTTATATACAAAAGCTTTTAATTAAACTTTAAAAAATTGGAGAAATTGCAAACGTGCGATTTTACTTACTGCAATATCTGCTTTTCCAGCTTGTCTTTGCCAGCAATCATGAATGCTGCCAATGCAAGTTGAGACGGCTGATAGATCAGCGGTAGATCTGTCAATAATATGTTGGGTATGACTTGCTGTTTGACTTTGTTATACGTTTCGAGAAGAGTCTTGTGCTCTATACCCAGAGTCTGTAAAGGAAGGATGGCACTTGTCAGATGGGACTCGGCAATACGCTTTTATATATAGATCCCTCTCTCACCTGCATGTCCAAAAAGAAACCATAAGCAGGTCGATATGGATGATGTACAAGAAATTCAAACTTGAGTCCTTGGGAGACGGTGAATTCAAGCTTCAAAACCGTGTCTGTTGAAGGCAACTTCAAGGATTTGCCGAATTGATCGATTGAAATACGCTCGCTTTCTGATTTGGTGGATAGAAACAAACACGTTAATCTAGCAAAGAAAAAAAAGGCAAATTCTTGTTAGTAAGTATATAGTCATCACAAACGTAGCCACACACAAAACTTTCTAGATACTTGCAATATATCTTTTGGGTGATAATCCATGACAGTGTTGTAAAGAAAGAATCGTTTCATGTACATGACTGCTGTTGCCATGACCGCGTCTGTGAACTTCAAGTGTCGGCATATTCCTTGCAACTGTTTCTCATAAAACTGACACAACGCAAGCTCGTCTTGAACTGTCAAGTATCGCATATCCTCAGACTTCTCTGAACTGTTGCCGTTCGCAACTTGCTGATTCGGTGAACGGAGATCAGCGTTTTGGCTGTCAAAATCTTCTGTTGTTGCTCCCTCACCATTTCTTCCTGAAAATTTTGTTTTACGCGCTCCACTGCGGCTCGATTGCTGGCTTCACGAATCTCCCAGAGTTGTGCAGCGCTGAATCGCCAGTGCCTGTATTGAGACGATTCTTCATAGATGGGTCGCTTTACAGCCTTATTTTCTGTAGAAGTCATAAGAGTAAAAGAAAAGAGAAAAGAACAAGAAACAAAAATAGAAGTCGGGAAAGAAGAAAAAGAAACTGGCATTGACCTTCTTTTCCAACGTACGTCTTATTATACATGCTATCCTGTTCCAGACTGCATATGATACCCAAGCATGTCCGTTGCTTGCTGCTGCGTTAAACCCGAGTGTGAAAGGTTCTGTGATTGTTGCTGAAAGTTGAATGCGTCGGCTGCCGCCAAATGGGTAGAGCTATTATTGTTACTTGCATTGCTCATGACGTTGGGTGTGTTTGGACTGTGCGGGCTGTATAGACTGGCAACTTCGTCGTCAGATAGGAATGAATTGGGGCTGGGACTGGGTGGTAACGGTGTATTCATAGCTGCATACATTTGGTTGGGAGACAGTTGAGAAGGAGAGATCGGCGAATGCTGTTCGACGTTATAGTTACTGTGTCCATTCGTGTGTAGTCGCGAAACGTTTTGCAAGTTTGTTGTTTGCACGGTGAGTGGAAAGGCAGGGCGTGAGGGTAAACTTGATGAAAGGTCCTGATGTGGCGGAGTGTGAGGTTGCGGTGGTGGGGATGGTGAAGGAGAACTGTGATTCTGTTGTGTCCCTAGAAACATATTTTGCAGCTGATGCTCAGATCCATGGACATCCGGTGAAGTGATATATATAGGAGGTGGTGGCTGCTCAGATTCAGCCTTTACTTGGTAACCATCCATGTTGAACTCGGGAGGGATTTGTACTATGAAACACACGCCAATTAATACATTGTCCATCTCGGTTTCTAAAGTAAATAAGCTTTTTTCTCGTATGCACACGTACGCTGTGCTCCTTGCTGATGTGTTAGGTAGTCAAGCATTTGCTTGAGCATTTGTTGCTGCACGTACTGCCTCCGACGAGTGTCTGCCAGTTCTCTCACAATCTCTGAAAAGTTTTCCTGAAGATTGACCAATTGCTGCATCATGTCGGACTGTGCTACTTGCATTACGGTCATATGCGTGTTGATATCACCCGTGTCTCGACGGACAACTTCTTGCTCCAAAGCTTTCCGTTTGATTTCATCTAGGAGATCTGGCCGGCCCCGGACAAACTTTGGATGCGAAAATTCCCATATTTGATTTTCTGCCAAGCCGCGATGTCCCCTCGGTGATTTGTTGACCTTGTGGAATCCGTACCTAAAGTAACGCAATGTGAGCAAAGGTCTTGTTCGAGCTGGATCGAGTCGATGCAATAACTTGCATGTTAAGCTGGCGCACAAAACTGCTAAAGTTGTTGTGTTTAAAGTGCTTTGGCAACACATCACGGGAGAACTCTGTGATATTGCAAACAATGAATGATGTACCGGTATATGTCCACGCAATCAAGTGTTGGTATTGCTTATCGACAACCATGCTATCATCAGTAATCGTTTGAGTTACACCCTTGTCACAAATTGCGTTCAAACAATAAATCATTTCTTTACTTGTATAGTTTGTGTACAAAGGTGTTTCCGCTGCTCTGCTTTGCAGACGGTGCCGATCCCTGAGATGGTGGTTGCAACGACATTTGGCGAGCAAACTGGTTATGTAGCTGGTCCCGAGGTGAATCGCACGGTGAAGCATAAGGCGAGAGTAGGGGCGAGGCGAGAGGTGAACTAATAGGTGAACCTGAAGATACTGACCCACCGTTGGTGTTCAGGGCAGACTGCTGTATCCATGCTATAGATGATGCAGAAGGCGATCGTCCGTGTTGCATGGCAAAACTGGTATAAAAGAAAGAGATGACAAAATTCGGCTGCAGCACATGGAACTGGCGCCTTGAACGGAACGGCAATTTTGCTCTTTCGCCACCTTCCTTTTATGCATGAAACCCTTCGGTATGCAACCAAAGATTGCAGTTTGCCCAACTCCTACACCAAAGGAGGCTCATATCATAATTACTGCATGACTCTCTTGATGATTATTTTCTGCATATAAGTTTATGGTAAGAAAAGAGATCTCGATTCAACTCGCTGAGTAGATTTCTTTCTTCTTGTCAAACATTGCCTTTTTTTACCACTCGATCGCAATTAGACAAAGAAAAAAAAGTTCAATATACTTGTATTGAGAATCTTCACGGGGGTTATCCGAGAGGTAAAGTAAGAAAAGCGTTACTGTAAGCTGGCGCAGACCGGCGATAAGGGAGAAAGGGGTTGATCCGCTGACGATGATTTAGCCGGTGAAAACAATTACGCATGTGTATATGGTTAAATGTAGATCAACGCATAAAAATGTCATTTAGCAGCTATCCTTTCCCCATGCTCCAACGGTCAGCCTTCCGAGCGTCATATAAAAGGGATTATATCATTTGATCCCGTCATCTAATGATATCATGTTGGATAAACAAATAGCTCGCGTTTATGTATTTTCTGTAGATACGTACTTGACCAATTCAGGTACGCACAATAAAATTACAAAACAAGGCTTTTATGTACTTTACATCAGGAGCATTCACTCTTCCAATTAAGGATGTTGAGAAGTATACAATGACAATGTATCTGCTCTCGGTAATATTGCATTTACTTGCTTGAATCTTTGTCTGGCCGAGCTGCGGACTTGTGTTTGTTTAAAGGCAATGCTTAGTTTGGATGATGTTTTTAATTAAAGAAAAGAAGAATGTCTCCTTCCATATTTGGTTTGTAGCTCACAAATATGGAAAGTCCCATCTTGATGTTTTGCGTGCCTTTATGCAAGAATACAGAAGATCAAACAGCTCCAATAATTGTTGGAAGAGGGTGAGAGCATATGTATTGGAGCAGCAACGTCTGTGAAATATGTTTCTCGTAATGAGCATCGTGTATAGTTGTGATTTTAAAGCGGGTATGTAAAAGAATGAAGAAAGCGAAAAGAGAGACAGGTGCTCGATAGATGCTAAGGGATAAACAATCAGACTCTGACGGATATCATTCGCTTACTAAAGTCTCCTCTAGATTGCGTATTTGGGTGGCAAAGAGATTTCTGTCTTTCGTTTTTTCCTCTTCGCCAAAGTTTCCCGTCGAAAGTGAAAGTAAGCTAAAAAGATGTTGACTCGCGCTCTGCCGTAAATAACATCGCCTAAACCAGGATAGATGATGATGATTTTCAAGACATATGTCTATCGAAACGATGACAAGACGCAGTCAAAAAGAAGCTCAGGTGAGTACAGATCGACGCACTCTACACCATTATACGTATCTATCGTCAAGAACTGACAACATTCATTAACAACGTAGATTCCAAGCCTTAGGCAGGAATGAAACGTAAAGCTAGCAAAGAGTGCTTACCGCCTACAAGTGACAACAGTAAGCTTGTTTGACGTCAGTTCTGGAATTGTGCGGCATAAACTGACTTATACACGTAACC
>KK100010.1:514633-528566 GCA_000611695.1 Rhizomucor miehei CAU432
AGTCCAAGAATCAAGAGAAATTTGAGCTTGCAACCGCAAAAAGAGAAGCAAAAAAAACAGCAAAGCAAGCTGAAAAAAGAAAAAAGCAAAAGAAGGTTGTGTGCACAAGTTGTGGCCAAGAAGGTCATGCAAGATCAAACGTAAGAAGTGTCCCAACCACAGGTCGCCACGCAAGTCCTTGACCACTCTGAAACGGACATCATTGTAAGCTCGCTCAAGAATACACGCCAGCTGCCGGCTATTATACCACCTCTTGAAAATGCGGTGCTGCATGTTCGGGATGTGATATATATTGAATCTCTCTTGCCAACTAACATATCCTTGACCTCCTCCAAATAACTGAACGGCTCCTCCCATGTCACACAATCTTTTCTATGCAATCTTCGCGACTATTGCAAAGGCACTCAAGGATGCCAAGGAATGTTTCACAGGTCCAAAACAGATTGCCCAGAGTTGACCCCGCACAGTTCAAAACACAAGGCTTCCAGATGCTAGTTTCCGAGCAGGCCAAAGAATGCGGAGAATTGGTTCGATCACACATCACAGCCAACTTAAGCCGAAGACCGTACAGTATCTCTTGGTGCGAATGTCAGTGGAAACGGGAGCTTCGGACCAAATATGGGAGGAAAACTATCGGCACCAACCAAACGTGTAAAGTAAGCATTGTTCCAATATTGCAAGACTTCAAAGGTGAGCTTGAGAATTGATGAAAAATTTCAATCTGAACAAACTAAATCATTGCTTCCAGTCTCGTTGCTATATCTGTATGGTGGATGAGTTTCTTACGTCTCAAATTTGTCCGAAATGCCAGTAGCGCAGCTTGAAGAACAAGAAGGACTTGGCAAACCAGAGTCTCCACGCTGTACTCAAGTGCGACTCTTGCAGTACGGTCTGGGACAGGGACCATATGGGTGCAATCAATATCAGGACGACCTTTATCTACATGGCGAACCACAAAGATGAAAGGCCCGATGCTTTTAAACGAGTGTCGTAGCTTAACTCTAGGACATCCAGTAACACTTGTTAAATGACACTGAGTGCTATCTCACGTAGTGATTTGCACTTTTATAGCAGCAACATATGACAAAATGTCGCAGATTTGAAATATCTGGAGACGCCGGTATATGTACGATTGGCAGGTGCTGCATGTGAGTCAACTTGGGATAAATTGCGCAAATAGATATAATGCATCCCTATGCTACTGCTCAAGAGTTACATTAACCTTAGGAGCCTTAAAAGAGAATTAATTTAATCGTGACAAGCAGTACTGGGTCGTCTTGAGTAGACATTCCTTACATCAGTTAGGAGCGATAATTGAATCCTCGTACTCTATGGTTTTGTTTTCATCTTAACCTTTGGAAGACAATTTCGTCATTAGTACAGATCGTAAACTAGCATCGCATAGGGAATAATATGTAGCAAATACTGCATATGATTCTCATTTTAGCAAAAAGAATGCATGATGAACGAAGAAGAGGTCGAGATCAAGAGGAGATAACGTTCAATTGGGTTGTTTATCGACACCTTTGCATTTTTTCTGCAGCTAAACACTTGCATGATAGCTGTGATATTTGATTATTCTTCTGTAGCAATTACAAAAAGAAAACTTTATGCCCATTTATTTTCGTTGTTGAGTATAGGCAGTGCACTCACATTGACCATACATATATATTCCTTAGAGTCAACGTTTATGAAAACAGGTAATCATCGTATGCTGAATCAATTGTTTTCTAGATGGGTCCCTTTTTAATGTGCTATGGAGTCGAAAGTCTATACTACTATTTGGAACAATAGCAGAGCACGTTGAAAGAGATCTTGGAATCCTCCTTCTCCTTGGGGCACGCCCAAACGAGATCTTTATCGTGCATCCTGGATTCATCTCCGCCAACCCTATTGTGTACGGTTATAAACGTCAGTCGAAATATCACCGAACGGAAACATCTTCATAATGATAGCTTTTCATCCTTGTCCTTAAAACCACCTCATCCTTTTGCCGGTTGCGCTCAGACCATCCTTCGCAAGGAAGGTTTGAGCCATCCCAAAAGGGTTAAGGACCGTCGCTTTAAAAGTGCGGGGTTATCTACGAACGGTGAGTCATTCCATCGCATCTGGAATCAAAAACAGCCACAAGGGGGATGCAGCCAGTATATAAGCACTTGTCCGTTGGAAACGCAGCTTCTTCCTTTGATATTCTTGGTGGAAACATAACCTATATTAAACTCTTCACTTTTTAACTTCCTGCTTATCTTCAACCTCTATCTATATTCTATCTGTTTCCATCCACCATGGCTTTCGCCACCGCTTTCACCGCTTAAACGTTTCGTACAAACACAGTACGGGTTCATTACAAGTTATTATATATTTCACACATTTCCACCACTACAACGAAATACACACGCAACTGCGGATTACGCAAGTGCACAACAGTCAACATGACCTCTTTATCTCAGCGTCAGTTACAGTGCTTAAACAAGCTCACAAAGAAGAATTGCAAAACTCGATTATTACCTTGTTGAGAAAATGAACAACGATTTCAATCAATTCCTCGCTCAAACATCGCCCGTCGACCCGCTCTTCGACGACTGGCTTGTCAAGGATGCCTTGGAGGATGACAACAACTCTACCAGCAGTACTTGCGCACCATCATCATCCGCCGACGCCAGCTACCTAACAACGCCTCCTCTCGAGTCAGAGTCGACTGTCGAGTCGTATCAGAGAACATCCCATCCTCAATCTCCTGTATCACCTTGTCCTATAACTCCAGTATCCATGCCATCGACAACCCCTGCACCTGCGTTCGCCCAACAACATCCGTTGATGCTGGCCCTTGCTGCGCTGCTGGCTCAGAAACAGTCAATTACTTTGTCTCCTCCTGCAACAATGATGAATACTACCGCAAAGAAGCCGGCAACTCCTCGTTCAAGGCCATCTACCTCTCCCACAGCCTCCAGTAACAATGCACAATTGACAACGGCAACAACGAGTACTAGACGGAAACGAAATAATGAGGAGCTGAGCCCACAGGATGAGGCAGCTATAAAGCGGCAAAAAAACACCGATGCAGCCAGGCGATCGCGTCTAAAGAAGGTTCTCAAGATGGAAGCACTCGAACGGAGGGTCGCCGAACTCGAAAAGGCAAACTCTGCACTCTTGCTGCGCGTGGCTGTCCTGGATTCAGAAAAGACGAACCTTGTAAATAAGGAAGCCACCTATGAACAACGTATCAAGATGCTCGAATCACAACTTTCAGATGCTCACAAGGCATTGGCTCAGAGACCACTTCAGAAAGAATAATAGTCTAGCAAGGAACTTGCTGCAAAATGATCTTCAGAGATTTGTGTAAAATATAAAATAAAAAAATAGGAGCTATCTTGCAAGAAGTCTGTCTTGTGATAGAGCCCGCCTATGCAATTCTGAACGGAATATGATGCTACGGATGCGAAAATACCAGGGAAATCAGTAGCGAGTCATTAACAGATAAAGCTTTGCGATTTTTCGTTGCTAGAGCCAACACAGGGCAGCTTTTTTGTGAATATGTAGCTTGCCAACAGTTGAGTTTAATTAAACTAGTGCGGTAAAGAATATATAACATTGATGCCAGAGGCATTAACTTAGTGTTCTAGACGATGAGTGCAAACCCGCGATCCAGGTGTACGTATGTATATATTGCCGCGAAAAGAGTTGCTCATGCATATAGCAAAAAATATAACATAACTTGTTTTGACGAGGTACTCATATAATTAGTCATCCAAGGGCAGCATTCACTTCTCGAATCCAATGTGTATACCAGTTAAAACATATGAAGTATTCAGCCTTTACTTATTCCCAGGTTTGGAAATAAACGTATACATTTCACCAAATTCATCCCTTGTATTCAGAAAGCAAATCTACAGGATTTTCGGTGCAGACATCTTTGGCATTGCCGCCCGCAACAGCTTTTACTCTCCAAAACCACTTTGCATACTTTTGGCACCTTCCCGCTAACATACACAAGCGATTTTATACTTTTGACACATCTTGTGGAATAAGTCATGAAAGTTATACAGTAGATATTCGTGTTCAATTCTGGATATGCAAGATGCTAACCGACGAAGATAGTCGATCTCACTTATTGACGCCATATGTTGACACTTTTACGTTTTCCATCAACCAGATTCTCCGCGATCAGAGAACTCCCTATTGCAGATGCGCATAGGTTTGGGCGCAGACATCTACTCATAGCATATAAAAGGCAAAGGATGTCCCTCACAATCAACATCTCTTCTCCAAACCATCGATAATGCGCGCCTCTCATTGATCGCTTTCCTCATAGTTGGCTCGATAGCAGCTCTCACTGGTGCCACGCCCGCTTCCAAGATGGACCAAGAAGCTGACAAGATGGTTGCACAATAAGCCGCTAACCAGGTTCAAGGCGAACCACCACGCGTTGACCACCTTGTTAAATACTGTTTGGAATTTATCGTTGATGATGTTGATGAATGCAAAGATTATGCCTTTGATGTGCTCAGCAGACATACTTAGTAGTTCCAAAACCTGCAATACCGTTATCTAAACCGATGTGTTTATGTAATACCCGTCGTCTTCTTGGCTTCTTTCATATCCTGGCTAAATATAACATATTCTCCTCTTGATGTAACTTTGTTCTCTATGGAGATCGACAATAACATAGGAAGTGTTTGTCATTGCTTTATCCAATGCAGGAGATACTAAACGAGCAGAAATTTCGAGAGTAAGGACATATATTCAAATATATTGCTTGCTTCTGAAGAAGGACTTCTTACTGTCTGCAAGGTATATACAATGATATATGCAGAGTGAGGCCTGAAGCTATAGCTTGCACGGAACAACCTTTCTCTACAGGTGCCAAATTTATAAACCATAAATATCGGCTCCTGATCTCTGACAAGCGGATTTCTCCTTGTGTATGATTTTAATATGTATGCTTTAGACAGACGCCCATTGCAGATCCCCATTAAGACAATGCCATGGACAGCGTAAGGTTGAAGCGGTTTATGTATGTCCTCTGAGCAATACCTGCTTTAAGATGAATCATATTCTACCTAAAACTATTCAACATTATATGCTTGCTGATGGCCTTTCTCATCAACTTTTTGGTCAGCTGCAGCTGTTAAGGGACGGAGATCGTCCCTGCTCCAAAATTTAATCAAGAAGCGAACAAGGGATGCTTGCTCAAACTGCCGCCTGGAAGCAAGGAATGGGTTGAAACAAAAGCACAAGTCTTCGCCGAAGAAGTTTACTAGACAACGCCATGACTGCGTAGACAGCTCCAGTCTTTCCTTGAAGAATGAGAATATCGCTCGAGTTATTTATTTATACAATGCAGCCTAGTATTATTTTATTTAAACTCGAGCCCTGCAGTAGACTTACTCCCGATTCAATGCCATTGTGCTGGTATTTACTTCGGTTTCATGTCCGGGTATATCAGAGAAGATCGTATTGATTCACTTCCAGAAATCGTGTTTCTTAAGGTCGACTTGTCTTTTTCTGAAGGGTTGAATCAATAATCTTATTACCATAGATGATTTCGAAGTACTACTTGGCTGGACAAGTGCTTCCTTCTTGTTTATTACTGTCTGGACTATCTCAACTGACATTATACGTTGCGGCTTTCGACAACTCCATAGATAGCTCTGTTCTTGTGATCGATCGAGACTACACAAGATATAAAAAGCTTCTGCAAAGCATGCTCTTCTAAAATCGACACCGGCTGACGGATATCTCAAAAAAAAAAACCTGAATCGACGATGCATGCTTCTTTGAGCGCTTTTATTATCTTCGCTGGCTCCATTGCAACTCTCGTCGGTGCTGTGTCTGCTCCAGAGGCAGGTCAACAAGCTGATAATATGCCTGCTCAATATTCTGCCCGAAACCACGGATCGGAAGATGCCCAAGCAACAGAGCAGCAGATAAAATGGTGTTTTGAACCAGATATCGGCATCATACCCTGCCCCTGAATCCACGCAACAAGTCCAGAGTTGCTCACAATCTGGCATATATATATCAGCCAGCTGCTTCGTAGTCAAAATAATAATAAAAGAAGCCTTTTTGGTTTTTGGAATTATTCTTTCTGAGGAGCCTGTGGAGCTCTACTGCAAATCTCTTTTTTTTGTCCAAATGTGGATGTGGGCTTCAACTCTTTTTTTCCGCGGGTATTTAAGCAAAATTTTTTCGGATACTTGAATGCCCATCTCTCTTTCTCTGCAAAGGCAAGTATTTTTTCAGCATCAACATTTGCGAGGGTTGTGGGCGTTAGAATGAGAGACAAGATTACGAGGATGAGACCTTTACAGACCTGTTCTGCAATGCAAGCTGAAGACAACCTTTTATTGCCTATTTTTATCGCTGAGTCTTTCTTGTTTACCTTTCACAACTTGGGGAATGGGACGCGTTGTTGACAAGGACATATGCTAACCATCTTCCTTTCATGTCAACAGGTACACACCAAATATATAGTGGTATCCTCTGCTATCAAAAAAGGAAAGAAATAAACTGAGAAAAATTTTTCGACTTTGTATTTCATGAATGTGCGTGTGTTTCCATGATTATACGCTTGTCGACTTTTCATATACATGAAAATGAGATATCAGGACCTTTCATGTCACTCTATAGTGAATAATTGGCTATGGGTGCCAAGTTTGTAATCATATATTTACACTCTCTTCATCCAATCGAAGGATTAATAGATAATTAGCAATCCTTGCAGCAATAATCCGCGTAAGTGATATCTACGCATAACAGCGAAGAAGAGATACTAGTTAGTCATCTTATGTGCTTACATTCAATAAAGCAATCCTTATCATCGCTTACCTTGACGGTTGCCCCACCAAATGGGGAAACTGTGGACAATACCATCCGCGGCGCCGTTCAATGCAAAAGCGACAAAGAAGACCATTAGCGAAGTGGCTGAATCCAGAGCCGTAGAAACGAGGTAGTTGTATTTTACAAATTGATTGCGACGCCAGCGTCGTAGATACCATTGGGAGAACAGTGCAATGATAAAGGCCACGGTAAAGTAGGAGCTTGCAGTACCAGGCAGCTGTGTCAAACCAACAAGGATCATGGGGATATTGACCTTGTCAAAATGGTAGTTGGGGAATTTCTTGTGCAATAACCAGCATGGCACAGGGAGGAAGAAGCCGATAACAAATGCCCAAAGAACAAGGTAGTAATGAGTGCCCGGTCCAAACATATTCATTGGGCCGATAGCTCCCCATGTAATGGCAGCAGAGTTGATCGTCTATACAAAGTATTTGAGCGTTTTTTTTCCCAGTTTTCCTATCTCTCACAGTAAACATGTTAAAAACTCACCTGTGGAGTCGCGCCGTTCCAAATGTTGCTGCCCACAGGGTCGAGGAGAATCTCTCTTTCATTATTAACAACCGACTATGACAGAAAAAAATAACCAGAAGATTAGTAAAGAGATAGAACATAGAGAATGTTACCCTGAATACTTGCATAATTGACAATGTAGTTGAATATAGAGCCAAGAATGGTGCCCACAATTTGGTTAAAGAAAATAAGGCGTGGTGGAACCTTGAGATAGTGACCAACCTTGAGGTCATTCGCCATAAGTCCAGCTTGATTCAAGGTGTTGTATCCAAGAGTCTTGAAATACATGTTGGCGACTGATATTACAATTAAAAAATGAGTTGATGAAAATCCAGGTAAATGCACTTTCTTACCAGGATAACCAGGGAAGATGAAACCACCAATCATTTCTGCAAGTACATTGAGACCAAATCCAGTTCCAGTGACAGCTTGGATAAGGTTGAGTGGAAGTGACAAGATGCTGGATAACAGGATTGCCAGTATGACTCCCCACCATGGTAGTTGGCTGCTGTTGACGTACGCCATACTAATGTTCAGTGCAGTGCCAATGACAAGCATTGTATAGTACCACCAGGCAGGCACCTATAGTATGCAGATGAAATATAGTTACCTTCAATTAGTATATACATTTCAAGTTAATTTATTTTATTTTACCTCTTTGTACGCAGCCATGAGACGGACATGAATATCTGCAATGCCCTCCTTAAAGCCTTGGCGTGTCGATCTGATGGTTTGCCAAACTTGTTTGCCATAAAACAAGGCAACGTGTGTGATGGTAGCGGTGACGGCAAAATTGATGAAACAATAGTTTAGGACCGAAGTGGCAGTAAAGCTAGGACGTCCGACTTCTTCCAGCTTGGCATAATTGAGCGAGTTGTCTGGGTTGAGTACGAGATGCTGCGGATAGACCTCATGTTCTTGTGTTGTCTCGTTGAACAAGAAGATAGAGTTGGAGAGGAAGGGGAACTTTTGAGCATCCCAAACGTTACTGTGGTAAAGCAGTGGGTATATGAGCCACATTAGGAGGACACCGCCATAAATGTTGAGTTGGACCCAAAGCGGCAAGACTAGGGGGCTCATGTTGGACAAGTAGTTCCAATCGAAACTGAGCTGAAGGATACCCAGGCCTTCGTTGACAGCAAGGCCACCAAAGAGTCGTTGGAACCAGACAGAGCTAGTGTTGGCCAAACAAAAGATCGAGATGCCGCCCAAGAGTGGAAACATGTATTGGGGGATGAACTCGTAAACAAACATGCAAACAAACACTGCAAAGAAGAATCGAGTTCGCCATCTTGCTTCGCTTTCGCTCGAGTTCAGCGTACGGAGTAAGGAGACAGTCGGAAGGGATGTTGGCCAAATCATGTTTGCCGGGTAGACCAGGAACCGTCGAAGTTGACCAGCAATACCGTAACCGACGAGTTGGGTTGCCAGGATCAGAAAGATCGATCCAGCCGGGCCGGGAGGGTTGGCATAGTACAATTCTTGTGCGGATAAAATGTAGGTTGCATAAGCAGAGTGGTTTGCTGATGACACGATGACATAGATACAGGTATGCTCCTTAACATTGAAAGGTCCAGGGTTGATGATAGGGTGCTGTGGTAAGAATTTGGCCCAAGTTGTGCACACGACATACGCAACCATCAGCATAAAAGTGTTTGACAGCGGTAAGCCGACCGGTTTGAAATTCATGAGTTGATACACGGACGCACTCAAGCAGGCGAGGCACTGTTATTTTTCGATCAATTCTTAGTAAACATACTTCGATAATATTGAAAATGATCACTACTACTTACTCCACCAACTAGCAGACTTCGCAGTGTAAACGCTGGCATATTAGGATCATCTTCCACTGCAGCGAGTTCATTAACAACCTTGATATCGCTATCTTCTTCTTCATCATAGTAACGGTGCTGCTGAGATTCCACGGAGTTAATCTTCTCCCTGTGGAGGAAGGAGTCCGGAGACTCTACTCTTTTCTTCTCGTCCATTTGGTTTTGATTTTTCTTTTCATCAATCGGCTTCTCCATGTTTTAAGGGAAATAAGGAGACTTGAAGAAGAAGAGGTAAAAAAGAAAGGGCAAAGGAAAAGGAAGATTTCCGAGGAGGTTGTTGATTATGCACGTTTGCTTTTAAATGGATAAAGAGCGGACAGATGTAATCCACGAGGATTAAAGTAAAATGACGAAACAAATGTCGTTTATCACTGTTATTCAAGAGACAACCGTGTATAGTAACCTTTTTACCTTGCATATCGTTCATGCGTTGACCAGTTGTCCTTTTACCAGGTCGGAAAAATATTTCCATAATGGATGGTCTTCACACCATCTTCCATGCAAATTGCTTCAGAAAATTCGAGTTGTACCAATTGGAACATTCACTTCTTTTTTTCTTCGCAGACGACAAGTGCTAGATAGCAGCGTTGCTCAAAGAAGAACCTTATTGCATCCCCCCCAAAAGATTTTGAATGTTCTCGCTAAAAACATTTGCCATAATATACGTGCTTCCGTGATAATGGTAGTGAAGAGTCTTATCCACAAGGTGTAGGGGCCAAAAAATGGGAATGATGATGAGATTTCAGGGATTGCATAGACTGGCATGAGCATTTAGCAAGGGGAAGTCGGACTCTGTGTCAAAAGGACATTTGCAAAGTACTCCCTTTATCTGGTTAAAGAAGAGCAAGACAGCAATTGCGTGATGTTATTTTTGATCCGAATAGCACAATGTGCGTGATCTATGTTCTCCTTTCTGATTTCCATATTCTTCCATTTTATCTAAAATTGAACAGTGGTGCAACTGCAGAAAAATAAGGTTAAGGGTATTGGAAAGTACAGGAGAGAAATAGTGAGAAATAGTTATACAAGGAAGCGAGATATGAAGGCATTTGTGAGCTTTACACCGCTGCTGGGTTTGTATCGTTGGGTAACGCTGCAGGAGCAAAACCAATGCGATGATTGCCAAAGTCGTAAACCGTGACCAAGTTGCGCAAGATCATGTTGCCAATGATAAACCGTTCGGAGGGTACAAAGAACAGCACGCATTTTCCATCCTCTTCACGCTTGCCTACTATGTTCGAGATCGGGATAGAGGTGAAGACAGACCGGAAACCTTGAGGATTCTCCGCTGTCTTTGCTGCCGGGAACACAAGCTTAATGTCTGATTTATCCTCTAGACAGCTGCAGTCCACGACAAATTGATTATCGACCATTTGCACATTCGGATCGATGACTTGAGCCATGTGTTGCGCGAGATTTCTCGGCAGATACATAAAGTTGGATCCAGTATCAACAGCAAAAGGTGTGCCTTGTCCAGCAAACTTAAAGTTGACATTGCGAACTTGGAAACCTTGCATCCAGACTGTCCAACGTCGGTGGGAAGGCAATCCTGTCGATGGGTTTTGATAGAGTACAACATCCGTGTATACCAAGTCACCGGCCAACTTGGCTTGGTTGATTCCACCAAATACAACTTCGCCGCACCACTCCGGGGTCTCTGACTCGCCAATGTATACCGAAAACATAGGCTCAGGAATCTTCTTTGCTTCCCACAGTGCCATGGGGAATGGATAATAAGTTTGGTTGTAGCTCTGGCTCATGATGGTACCGCCCGGATAGCCAGCACCGAAAATGCCATCCATGAGATATTCATCGCCGCCCTGAGCAGATGTGTTTTGCGAAGCAATGGGTCCTTGATTACTGTCGACCATGGCAACGACCTGTTTCTCAAGAGTCATATTGCCAACCTTGACCGTGTCAACAAAGTAGTCGCCGTGAGCACTGCCGGTACCATACGTGATATTAAGCGGATACTTAGTTGCATAGTAGGTGGATGATTTGCTTGGGTCGTATTGGTGGCCAGATAGGCAGCCATCCTCTGCTTGGCAATTCATGGATGGGATCCAAGTGTCTGCACTGCCAGTGTCAAACAGTAACAAAAATGTCTGCTCCGGTGTGCCGACAGAGACATTGACAGCCAGCTCGTACAGCTCCAAGTCATTCAAAAGAGGTACTGAGTCTACTGCACTGGCGCTCGTCGGTGCATCGTTGAGGACGGTGTCATAGTCGACTGCAGAGTAACGGTTGCGATAGTAACGACTGTAGTTCTGAGGCAAGTTACGGCGTGCAATTCGACGAATGGGGAGACTCAACGGTGCTGGCTCAGCTGCTGATGCTCCTGCCAAAAGAAACGAAAGGGCGATCGTACCTAGTGCAAGCGTGTTGGAGCGCATTGCAGTAGTTCTAAAGGGTGGTTGTATAGTAGTAGAAGGAACGGAAAGGGGGAGAGGAAAGGTGACTTGATGGTGCCAAACGACAAGAAGGCCTCTGTTTCTTTTTCATTTGTGGTGGCCAATGAGGGGCGGCCCCAGTTGTTTGTACCTTGTCGTTTTCGGCATGTCGCCAACTTTTGTACTGCGTTGCCTGCATAACCTTAAGTTTCCTTTACTGCTGTAGTCCGTGAAAGGTCCTCCTAAACTTTTTTCTTTTCCTCGTCCTAGTATTCTGATGCGAGGATACATCTTAGACAGGAAGTTTCATCGTGCGAGCTTCAGATGCATTATTGGCACAATAGTAACACGACTTGTTCGCCTTTGACTCCCATCATGCCATTCCGAGTATTGATGTGACCTTTCAAAAACAAATACATGCCTGTCTATATATCTCCTGGATACAGATTTTGATATCAGGCACTATAGCTGCTCCAAGGTGACACAGGTTCCTGTATTAGTAGCGGGGATTGTACGAGTATGTACTCAAATTCTGCCTTCTCCAGTCAAAAGCCATGATTGCGATTCTTATGCTAAGAAAGTTAAAAAGCAGTGCAAAGTTGATGTGATTTTATGATTAACTTTTCAATGTGGATCTAGTTGAATTGAGCCAAAATCTGTACAAAATGAGCTTATAGTCAATGAAGCTTATGGGTTGATCAAAAGTAGCATTTTGTATATTCCCAGGTTACGACGAAAGAGCTTCCTTGTAAATGGAGTAGCAACTCAGACCTGGATCAAAGTCTATTTTTATCACGACAAACAGTAGAAGTCAATATAGGTCTATGTTTGCTGATAACAGTATAACAAAATGCTTACCAAAGTTGACGGCTGGATCGCAAGAGCATTTGTCACGAAACTCTGGCTCAGTAGGACAGTGGGTATAAGCACTGAAAATATATCCATTGCGTTACTCGTCTCTCATTCCTTTTCTCATGTAATTCCATACACTCACGTGTGTCTGTAACCTATATCGTTAAAGAAATGGAACTCCTCCTTTCGAAGCATCATTGCCGCCGCAATCGAATGGACCGGTGCATCACCCCATCTTTCAGATATAGTTAGAATGCAAGTAATGATATACGCTATATCATCTGAACCCATTACCTCTCATAAAAGAAACCGCCTGATCTGTCGAGGTAATTGAAAAACTTGAGATAATCATTGGATCGCCACAAGTCCAATGCAGCGATTTCAAAGTTGGTCCAAAAATGGCACAGGTTGTAAGTAGCTCCCTTATCATCCGTAACAAATCGCCACAGCGAATCTTTTGTCTGAGGAAAATGTTCCATTACTTCTGGATGCGTTCGTCTGAACTCTAGCACAGTATTCCACAATGAAGGCACAGTAGCTTGGAACTCTCGAAATGCAATGTTGAAGCCTATATATGTATGTATGTATGTATGTATATATCTGTTCAGCAAATAATGCCATGAAAATAGATAGAGATAAAAATCATCTGTCTTACCGTATTTCTTGCCATTGTCTCGCATGAATTTGAAAACATCGTAATCAATGTCACAGTAATAGTCCACATCAGGTTCCAAACGCCAGTAATAGTCAAATTCGTCAAGTAATGGATGTCGAAAGAAAAATCCACTTTGGAATCTATGAAATAGACATGTCCCGCGCTTAGAAGGCATGCTTTTCCATACTTCCCCCACCGAGCAACGAATCTAACTAACCTGCACATGTGGCGATAACTCTCGCTGCTAGCATACGGGATACCCATCTGTGCCAACTCTGCTCTTTTCTCTGCTGCGTATTGCTGGTCGATGAATGATGGGTATCCCCACATTTGCTCGTCCAACTTGCCGTAACGTGTCTCGGCCGCGGTCAGAGCGGATGTGACATTGATAAACTCGGGTGTAAATGCATTATCATTCAAAAATACATAAGGGTAGTTGAATTTTCGGTTGAAGCGGTCTTCTACTTGGCGGATAGTCGATACAATACCGTCCAGCTCTTCGTTGCGAACTAGGACGACGAAGCAAGCGCGCACTGGTTCTTTCGAAAAATTGTACGACGGTTCAATGTCTTGGCGGCGGAAGGACAAATTGGTTGAGGTTGAGGAAAAAAGGTAAAGCGAAACCAGAATGAGGCAGAACCCGGTCGCAAAAAGTATGCGCGGTGCAATCTGTAGTCGAGCCCACGATCGCGCCATGAGTTGTTGGAGGAAAGAAGTAGTTAAGGGAGGAGAGTGACGTGTAAACGGCCAGGAGGAGAAGAAAGGGTTGGGCCTGCAAAATTTGACCCTGTCTCGGAAAAGTCAAGTGTATGATATCTTCCGCATGTTTATCGAGCTCCGCCGCCTCTTCCTGG